>WUQG02439088.1:0-13731 GCA_011317285.2 Androctonus mauritanicus
TTAAATCACTAATTTCTCGATTTCTTGAAAACTATTAGTTTGTGAACCTCATATATATTAATAAAATTTGCTTGTTTTTAGCAATCTATCGATTCCCCTACGTCTAAAACCGATCAGGTGTCATGACATGTGACCTAAATCCTTTTACATGAGCTACTTTTCAATGGCTCCCAACCTGTATGTTAAAGCTGATCGAAATTGGTGGGACAGAGGTTGTGGCCCCCCTTGTGAAATTGGATGATGTTATGACACACATCATTGAAGGTGAAACCATTGTGTTTATTATTGCCATTTTTGAAAGTTTGAGTTGAGAATGTAAGTATCTTTACCCTTAACTCAAATAAAACACCCAATAAGTAAATATAATAGGGAATAAGTAGATATAAAGAAAAATTTTGGGTTTGATTCTTTTTCTGTAATTTGTCAATTTTAGATAAATTTTTTGATTATTCTTTAACAAAAGCATAATACGTTTTTGTTAAAGAATGAATCGTTTCTATAGAAAGTTTTTCTATAGAATATAGAAAAATTTTCAATCTGGAAATATTTTTGTATATTATTTACCTGTTAGCATATTATGCTAGAAATAGGTTTAGAGATGTTTCAGTGAGAAGTGGTTTCTGGATAAAATTTGCAATTTTGATAAGTTTTTTATTTTTCATATAATTAAAAAAATAAAAAATATCATTTTAAAATCATATTTCTGGCTCCCCTATGGAATTTTTTCCTCAATATCCAGCATCAAAATGTTAATCATAAAATAAGCAATATTTGCTGCTGTAGTTGAAAATAATGACTTATCAATTCAAAATATAGTGAATAGTGTGTGTGTGTGTGTGTGTGTATATATATATATAATTTTTTATTATATCTAATTTATTCTTTTATATAGACACCAATGGGGCCAGTAAATATGGCTGCTCCCCTACAGTGGGCTCAAGAGAAAAAACGTTACTTTGATATTATTATTGTGTGTACTGATAATCAGACACAACCTGGAGATGTGCATCCTGCTGAAGCATTGAAAGAATATAGAAAAACTTTCAACCTTCCTCAAACTAGGTATGATTTTTTAAAAGATATCTGTTATTTTAAATCAATTTATGTAATAATCTCACTTTATATTTTATTGTAGGTTTATTGTTTGTGCAATGTCTAGCCAAGGTTTCTCATTAGCTCCACCTGATGAACCTGGCATGTTAGATATCGCAGGATTTAATGTAAAAATTCTTCAAGTTATTCAAGATTTTGCTCGAGGAATATTTTAGTATATTATTTAACTGGAAATACCGAACTTGCCTCAAAATATTTAACAGGGAGTCATGACACCTCTGGAAATTATGCACATTGGAATGGTTGGATATTTTTTTTAATTTTTTTCTAATTTTGACTGATATAACCATTTGAATTAAAATTTAAGGGCACTTTTTTAATATCTAAACCAATATAAAAGAATGTGCTCCATATATTATAAAAGCAACTGCTGAGTGACCTATTATATCATCAATATAATATTTACTAACTATCCTGCACACATCTGATGGAAATATAAGACAATTGCTTACATTAAGTGATTCACTTATACAGAGCTGATAGAATAATTATATGGAAGAACATCTGTCCAATTTCACTGCCCTCCAAAACAGCACAGAGCTGTGTCCGGATTCCAGAATCATCATCCTGCCTAATTGCTTTTCAGATTGGCTGTGTATAAAAGAGGAAGCTGATTATCTACTACATTTCTCCCTAGAATTAAGTATGAATTGAGATGTGTAATTGTTTAAATCAGTAAATATAATATAGTTAATTGAAAAAAGTAGTTATCAAGATAGACTGCTCGGGGCATTATCAGCAATTTTTCATGTAATTTTATGAACTACATCATAAATGTCTTTCTCTGTTGAAGTGCTACTTGGAAAAAATTCCACAGATATAGGGCGGGGAGTTTTGTTTTATATTTGTCATGTTTTCTTCCCAATAAATTTATTTTTTAAATTTATATAAATACTTTTCTTTAATTTGATATTTTTTTTTATAAAATTTAATAATATAATATTAAATGTTGTTTTGATATCAAGTTTAAGAATAAATTTTTAAATTATGTTCTTAAATGTTTCAGTAAAAATTTTTATGTAATATATATTATGAACATAATTTAAATAGATGACGAAGATGGATTTAATTTATATCAAAAAGTTGTAAAGCATAAATATTTTTGATATATCATGAAATTATTTTTGTGTGGCAAATTCTGATATAGTAAAAAATTGTTTTAATTATAATTCAATATAATATAAGATTCTAGAATAAACTTCTAGATCATTTAATAGATAATTTCTTTTTTACATACGAAAGATTTCATAAAAAGTCTTCTCTATTATGGATATTTATATTTTTTGATACTCTATTTTACATTGTTTATTGAAAATTCTAATGAACAAAGAATAAATTTAAGCTTGGATAACTATAATTATCATCATTGATATATTTTATGTTTAAGAACAGTTTTTGTTTTTTATTTTAATAACAATTAAAAAATATTTTACTTATTATTTATGGTGATAGAAATTTAATGTTGGGAAAAATAAGACCAATGTGAATTTATTCTCAAGTATCACTTCATCAATGATTGATAGTTGATGCAATCAGGAGATGTAGGTTCAAAATTATCATCAGTAAGTCTTTCTGCAGACTCTAATGGTGTTGGTTTTAAATGTTTATATTTATGTCTATTTTCTATCATTCAGTGTATAAAGTTAGTCTATTTCCTTAATCTGATACCTGGACAGCTGTTTTAGATGTTGCTGTTTGGACAAGTCGTTTACATACTAAATTTAATTGTTACACTAAATGCTGTGGCAAGTTTAAATGTCACAAATTTTTGTTTCCATTAGCTGTTGAGTGGATATATTCCAGGTTAAAATGTTTATTTGACACGATTGCAATTACATTCGGCATTAGAAATGCCTTGATCGTGAAATTACATTGGTTCCTGAAATTTTAACTCTGTTTTTTAAGGTTAACAGTGTAGGCAATGAATTATTAGTTATGTCTATATGTGACTCTAAAGAAATTTAATTTGAATGTCCCAATTGAGAAGGTGGGCATTTTATATAATAAATGATGTCAATGCCTTGTTTGGAAGGAGAGCTTTGTTATCTCCTCAGGGACATACTAATATTGAAATTAGAATTTTTGAAGTGTTGTTTCTATTGTTTTTTTAGCTTTGTGTAATGTTTGTGATGTATACATTAGAATGTGAATTGTGTTGTGGTACTGACATATTTTACATATAAATGTTATTCATTGTTGAAGTGATCCTTATATTGTTTAATCTTTCTTCATAATGATTATTTTACTTAATTAGATTATAGTTCAAGCACATTTTTGTATTGCACTGAAGTAGATCAATATATATATATATAAATATGTATACAATATATATCTATACAACATATACATAAATACATGTAATCTTGTGTGTGGCATTTGGTAATTCAAGTGATTATTCAGATTTGCTTTTACTCTTATATATAAATATTTACTCTCAGGGTTATTGGGAACACTTCTAGTTTTTGTCAGTGCTATACATGAAAACAGATATTTTCTACTGAGGAAAATTTTTTAATCATAATTATCATTACTGATATTTTTATTCAATAAAGTAATTATTTAATTATTGGATTATATTTCATTATATTAATTATATTCTTTATAAAATTAATCATAATTATTAAACAGAAATTAAAATATTTTGATTAGAAAAACTTCATATAAATTCTTTGATTTTTATAAATCTTTATTAAACTAATTAAAATTTGATTTGATAAATAATTGATTAATTGCATTAGAATTGGGTAAATGTTATTAGATTATGGCATTATGTTACCTGTCATATGTAACATTTTTCTCAATTCCTTTAAATTAAAAATCTATCTTAAATGAATATTGAGTATAAATTTTTTATAAAAAACATTTTTATTTGCTAAGTTGAAGAGATTGAATATTTTTTAATGAATTTTTAGCCTTCAAAATATATTTTTTCTTTCTATATAAATTCTTAATATTTAAAAATAACAGTCAAGACTTAAAATGAAGCATAAATAGATAGTAATTACTCTATGCCCACAGATGTTACACTGTTTTATGATTTCATTTAATATTTTAAGTGCAGTATGTTTAAAAAATAACATATTTTCAGTATAACGAATATAGTTTTTTCATAAAAATATCAATTTATTTCAATCTTCCATTCAAAAGTATGCTTTTATTCTTCCAAATTGCCTATATTGAAAAATTTTAATGGTATTTTGTATTGATATTATAACTTGTTATGTGCAGTTTAGATTTGCTCATCTAAATTGTTTTAATAATGATTATGAAATGTGAATATTGGAGATATATTAGCATAAATAAATAAAATTTCTTTATATTTTATAATTTCAAAGTTTTATTCTTAGAATTTAAGATTAATTATTGCCAAAATTTTTTATTTAATAAATATATATTATAAAATTTTTTGTCTATATATGCATATGTATGTATGTATATATATATATATATACACACACACACACATCATAAGCATATTTTGATTTGTATTCATTTAAAAATTGTAAAATTTACGTATGATTAATATTTTAAGTCAAACCTAAATACTCAAATTTCAATACAAATTTGAATTTTAAAGTTATTCAGATGCAAATAGAAATTTATTTGAATAATTAAGGTTTCTGTAGTTCTATAAGCATTATATATGGCCTTTTGAATGGTGATTGCCTAAATAGATATTAATAAAATATACAGAATAAACATACTGTATATAATCTATTTGTGAAAGTTTCAGCATAGAATGTTAGCATAAAATATTTAATTCTTCTATGCTACTTTTTAAAAGTTATTCACTGTTAGAAAATTGTTTGCTTCATGCAATTAATTTTTGCTGTGATTTTACTACAGTGTTTATTTAACAAGTTGCAAAGAAAGATTTCTGAATTTTTATTGTTAAATCTCTGCAATGTGTTTGTCAAAGTTATAATAATGTCAGTATGTGATTATTCATTAAGTGCTGGTGAAATACTGTAAAAATTAAATAATTGAGTTTGCCAATGTCATCAGATATAACTAATTTCCATATCTGATTGTAAAATGCATAATTGTGACTACATTGTGCCATTCTATGTATATGTATAGCTGTGATACAGAAACAAGGTAGTATCATCTCTTGGTATGGGAATTGTTAATTTATTAATCTGTTTTAATACCCTGCCAATGTTCTATTACAGATATCACCAGTACTGAACTAATAGTGCATGTAATATTGATCAGAAGTTGACATTATAATTAACCAATAATGGCTTATTTTGTTATGTGATGGTAGTTGAACTTCATTCTAGATAATTTTTAAACAAAAGTAGAAATGATACAGTTTTCTACTTTTGTTAAAAAATACCTTTATAGTGAAAATTTAGCATGGTTTTTTAACTTAGGAAAAATATATATAATGAATTTTCACTTAGTTAAAGAAATAAACATAGTTGAATATTCTCACTTCATGAACGCGATATATATTTGTGAGTGTAGTACCCAGTGCCCAACATCATCACATTTTGTGCCTCGGTAAAAGAAAAAGTTATTTAAAAAACAATCGCCTTAAAAGGATTTGTACTGCTTGGTATGTTATGCAAAATATTTGGATACAGTGGTTATAAAAGATTGTAACTTATCAGTTCAGAAATATGACATTTGCTAAAAAAAAAAAAAAAAAACAAGAAAGTAAATAATTTTAACAGTTATTCCTCAAAATGAAATTTGATTCATTTGAGGATTACTTTGTAATAAATACTGTTCACTTGTATCATAAGACATCAATTGAAATATGATTGTATTACTTTGTGATAACTTAAGAAATAGGTGCAAATGAAAATATATGAACTGATAATCTATAGTGCTGTTATTAAATAATAATTTTTTTTTAAGTTTTATTATATTTTTCAGTTTAAGCTGGTAGAATTCAACAGCAGAAAAGAATGCTATGTCTTATGAATGTTACCAATGTATTATACAATATAATGCTGTTGGATAAATCAATATCTTGGTTATTACAACTGTTTTCTGATCATGTAATAAGATTTTTATACAGGATACTAAACTGCAATGCATGTAGCAGGTTTATTGACTGAAATAAAGAGCTTAGTATGCAAATGAATGACTATGTTTGAATAATCATATTAATTCACAAAAATGATAAATTTAAGAAAAAAAAATTTTTAATTTTCTTTTTTGTAATTACAGTATTATTAAATATAACCTTGTTTCATATAATAATAATAAACAACAAAAATAATTCAAATTAATACTTGCAAAATATTTTTTAAAACCAATTTCATGCAAAGAAATTACGGCTAATTTAGAATAATTCATATAGAATATTATCTATTTAAATTTTAATGATGACATTTTCAAACACATTTTATTTTCTCAAAAAATAAATTTATTCATTTATCGTAACTATAATAAAAATATTAATTCTCTCAGATTTTATTTAAGATTAAACTTCAAAGCAAATGTAACTATTTTTATATTCCAATATTATATCAAATTTATTTTCTTAAAAATATTTATATAAACTTTTTTTATAAAGATATAAAAATTGATAAATAATATATGAGGGAAGTATATAAATGATAGCAATAAAAATTTTCGTTGTTGTTTACTATACATATAAAACTTTGCTAAATCACTACTATTACTATTTTTTAACTGATATCTCATATTCATATATACCAGTGACTGTTTTTTAATTTAAAAGATTATGATGTTATTAATAGTTAATTTGACAACACTTGACAAATGGTAGCTGTATTATGTCATTTTTTTCCATCTGGTTGATTGTTAGTTTACATCGTTACTTTATAGTACAAATAAAACGGATGTTTCGGTTCAATAAAAATATTTTGGGCTAACAAAAAAAAAAAAAAATTTTCCTTCATATTTTTTACATGACAAACGATTTTAAAATGCGTGAAATTGAGTAAATATTTCAAGAAAATAAATACTACATTTTCGCAACCATTCAAAAATAAAATATATTAAGTAATTTCTTATTATGAGGTTAAAATATCTTGAATAGTTGCAAAAAGCAAATTTATATTAATCCACATGACATTCTAGCAAATGGTGGCAATCATAAAAAATTAATTAGACAATAATAATACTTGAGAAAAGAATTGTGTTGACGTTTCCCAATAAAATTTTAATGTTCCATAATTCATAACGTGGAAAATAATCGTTAACAATAATTATAACTTGTTCTGTGATCTTAATATATTTTAATTCTTTCAAGTAGTAATTTTCTCTAATCGCATCTAGACAGCTATGTGTAGTTATTTTCGTTACATAACTTGAAAATTAACCGCAACAAACAAGACGTCAACTTGTTCGTAACACCAGAGTAATACGTGAATGTAAATATTTTATAAGAAATTTAAGTAACATTCGTAGATTTATAATAGTATATTATTACAGGAGAGGAGTTATGACAGTTTTAATACATCTACAATACATTTGTATTAAATTATTAATGAGATCGCGGTATTTGATTTGTCATTTAAAGAGATTATTTTACGAGAATGAATTGCATTTTTGAAAGAATACGTTTGTTAATGAACGATAAACATTAAATTTTCAAACGTTGCTAGTGTCTAAAAATTCAATTCATAAAAAAAAACAATACTATTAAATTATATTGTTTGATTCATTATAGCATTATTATTTTTCTTTCAGTAATGCTATAATGAAACAATATAAAAACATCGAATAGTTTTTAAATTATTGACTTGTATAAAAAATAGGCTTCAAAACTATTTAATTATATTATATTAAGGTATTTGTTTTCGACAATCACTTTTGATTATTAAATTAATATTGCATATGTTATACCCAAAGTAAAGATAATTAAATAAATACCGTAACTAGAGCAAACATGGTTAAACTGACTGACAAGGTTTTCATCCGAACAATTGCGAACTTCATATACTGTATATATACAGAGTGAGCACAAAAACATTCCCAGATTTAAAAATGTAAAAAAAAAATTAAATTAACATGAACATCTCGATAAAATTGATGTTTACGATTCAGTTAACTCAAGAATTTTCATTTATTTTCTTTAAAGAATCGCTAGACATGATTTTGACAGCTAGAGGTAAATTTTACCCTTCCAAAGTTTGGAATGTTTTTGTGCTCCCCCTGTATACTGTATATTAAAACAATAAACTAATGAGCATTTAAAAATGCATTTTATATATTATTACATTTCTATATGTAATTTTTAATGATAATCAGGATATCAAAAAAAAAAAAACAAGTTTTTAAACAATTACTTATATCGCATTAATATAAACAATAATTTTGTTGATAAACGTGTTTTATTAAAAAAAATATATATATATTACAAATAATGTAAAACAATAAAAGTATAATATTTTTATTAAAATTTTGTCCTAATATAAGCGAAAAATATATATTTTTTTCTTTTTAAATTTGAATTTAGTCGTTAACAAAATTTGGGCACGCAATATTTAGAGATGATTAAAAATATTGAAACAGTTGCGCCGATATTCATTGTTTCGAAATCAAATTTTATTTATTTATTTATTTTTTTTTAGGCTATTCAGATGCTAAATTTTATTCGTTAACTCGAGAGCAATAAAATATCTTTAAAAGTTGATTTCTAAATGCGTCTAATAAAACTTTCAATGACTTACTCACATACGGGCTAATGTAAGTTAATAACAGAGATTATGAGAATTATTCACTTCGCTACCGAGAAGAAGTATTACACAATATTATCCGGACAAATTATTTTAAAGACGTTTTTTTATTATTAATAAATGTTTTAAGTTTATATATATATACATAAAATGCATTTTTCCTTCTATCTAATTGCTTTTAATTATTTATTCTGCATTATTAATTAGATCGACATTAGTGCAACCTTAAACGATAATTATCGATGCTGATAGTAATGACGCTGTGATAAGTAGAAATTAATTAGCGAATCTTCAACTCGCATTAAAGTAATATAACTTAACTGCAGTGTGTATCTGTGCGCTTGGCAAGCTTAATACTTCGTATTTAGAACTTTATAAAAGATATTTATTATATGCATCGTATATTTATTAAAAAAAAAAAAAAAAATGTCTACAGTATTGCGTTTAATTTTTTTAGTTCTAGCTAAATACAACCCAAGTATTTAAAGGTGTAAATAAATATAAATTATCTATAAAAAAAAGAGATGAATATATTAATTTTCTTCTTATATAATTTTAAATAAAGTTATCTATATTGATAAATCTATTAGATTCTTTTGTTACTAAACGATGTTCGTAAGATTAGAAATTATAAAACACACTAATGTATTTTTTTAATTAATAGAATTAATATCATATATAGTAATATTCGTAGTCAAAATTTACCGGGTTTAAAATAATAATTAATTGATATTTCGGGTATTAAAAAAATAAAACGAGTTAAAAAAAAAAAAAAACGAATAATAATATAATCGATTCATCGTTATACTGCGCATTCTCGGATGACGTCAACTTCCTGCGCATGCTTTTGATGACAATCGATCCTCCCTCACAAATGGCAGCATATCTTGTCTTTTGAATTGGAACCGAATGAAATAGGAGAAAATGTCGGGGAATGATGGTATGGGATATCTCATCCCGATAGTAAATAAATTACAAGATGCCTTTACCAAACTCGGAGTTAGTTTGACCCTCGATTTACCTCAAATTGCCGTCGTCGGTGGACAGAGTGCAGGGAAGAGTAGTGTTTTGGAAAACTTTGTTGGAAGGTCGGTTTTTAACCGATTATATATGAATTTATATTTTAAATTCTTTATTCATCTTTTTAATATATATTTGAATATAATAATTATAGTACGGATAGTAGTAATATATATAAATTTTTTAGTTGGTTTTTAATCGTCAATATCGATCTGTAAAATAGGTCGCTTAACTTGGCATCGGGATAGGAAAAGAAATATATTTTTTTTCTCATTTAATGTTTTTTAATATTTTGAGTTTAATTAATTTAATTCTCTGTTTTATTATTATTTTTTTCTTTTTCGGATTTCTTTTATTCGATTATTGTTACTAAGAGTAGTTCACGTATCAGTTAAGAGAATGAATGAAAAGAGGCGTTTTTGTAAATAAACACCCATCTGTTATTGATTATTTTATAATTAATTTGTTATTTTAAAGAAAACAGATATGATTGCATTTATTTTGGTAATTTGTAAATGTTTAAAAGAACGAGTGAATAAACATCAAAACAAATTTATGGAAATTATTTAAAGTAATATATATTATTTAGAATAATCGAATTCACACAATTCTGTAATCCATAAACGAAATATTCTGAAAAATATTAAAATCACTAGTTAATAATACTATAATAATAATTCTATAACTTATTAGAGTATGAAATTTTGAAAAATGAACTATACTATTTAATTGTTAGCTAAAAAATTAGATGTCCAACATGAATATATATAGATGCTTATCAAAATTTTTATATATATATTAACTTTAATCAAAATTATTTAGCTGAAATACTGAAAACAATATTTTCTGAAAATTTAAAATATGTTATAAAAAATAAAAATTAGCAGAAAAATATATTTTTATATATATATATTTACAGGCAATCCTCAACTTACATAAGTGGATTGTTCTGTGAAATTTTATATGAATCAAAACATACAATTATACATGTTTACATATATTATGTCAAGTTTACTTGATACAGTTATTAAAATAGTATTCTATATTGTGTCACAAAAAACATAACATTAAAAATATGTGTTTATTCTTTAATATAGCTAAGTCATATGATAAAGCTGATGTTTACCATCTTGGAGGATCTAGATTCAGTTCAGAGTCCCACACAATTTGATTTTTCAGAAGTGGTCTGGGTCCAGACCTGATTAACTAAAACTAATCTAATAACCTCATAAATACATAAACATATGATAAACGATGAAATAAGGAGAAAGATGCTTGTATCTCTGCAATATAGCTTTATCTGATATAATTAATATACTTTTATTTTTAGTCAGAATCTTTATGTAAATGAGGGATTGCCTATATATTTTAATGTATATGTTAGTACATAAAAATAATTATTATTATAATTAAAATTTGATTAAAAAAAATCGGTAATAATAATAAACTGGTTAAGTTGAATGATATTACTAATTTTTTTTTTTTTTTATCAAGTTCTTATTTTATTTGCATTGAAACTAATTGAAATATGTAAATGAAAATATATGAAATTATAAATCAAATATTAATAAATATTATAAAAATATATTAATATATATAGTTTCAGTAATTACTATATAATTAATGTGTTTCAATTTAAATTCTTAGATTAAAAATATTATCTAATTGTTATGATAAGATATATTTTTTATCTCAGGCAGATACTTTGTTATTAAAAGTTTTAATATATGCTTTCCAAAAAATTATTTTAAAAAACAGCATTAAGAATAAAAATAACATTTTTTGATGGTGATCAATTTTTATAAATGATCCATCATAAGAAACATCAGTTTTTGATTTGTATTTTGGATAAAGAGAAATAATTAGATATTAAAAACCATTATATAAAATAATATTTAACAATAAATGTTTAAGATTTTGGTTTTATATTTTTCAATGTTAAAGATTTTTTGTTTTTAGAAAAAATTTATCAGAATAGTACTTTTGAACTTTTGGATTGATCTGTATTATATTTATATTCAATTTGTAATATATATATATTAGAAATTGTATATATATATATATAATACAGATAGTCCTCAATTAACAATGGTGTTGGAAACCAAACTCTTTTGTAAGTTAAAAAAATGGCCAAAATTTATGGATTTCTTACTTCTAATGTTTACTAGGACACTATACATTATCTTAATAAACAAAAAGAACATAAAACTACAAGAATCAGACACAAAAAAGAATATTTTATGTATATTTTGTCATTGGATCAAGAACTCGAACCATTGAACTGTATTGTGACCAATCACAGAATTAATAGATTGTTATTGTGTAAGTATGAGTGATCATAAATCAAAGACCACTGTATATAGTTTAGTTTATCTTTCTGAATCATAATGGAACATATAAAGAAACTATTATACTTGAATTTCAATATTATGTTTTGTCTACGATTAATATATATGATATATATTCATATACAAAATATAATCTTTATAGAATAAGCACCAACCTAGAAAATTAGGAAATAGCTCATAATAAATCTGATGTATTCCCACCATTGACATTTGTTTCCCATGAACGTATAGATCTTTAAGATTTTAAATGATATGAGATTAATTCAAACATTTCAAAGGCATATCATGATCAAAGGAGATTGTAGATAATAGAAGATATTTTTATTTTTTATTAATATGAGTGATAATGATCTTAAGAACTAGAAAATGCTTTTTTCTCAATTTTATATATAAAATATATATTGTAGAATTGCTTTTTATAAGTTAACATACTACTAAGAAATATTTATAAGTAAAAATTTAATAAATGTTCAACATTTAACAAAATATTCAGTTTACATTTTTAATGTATGAAATAAGGCAAAAAACTAACACTTTAAGCAAAGAGAAATAATTTAATACGGTAAAATGTTTTCGGATGTTATATTCTGTCCCTCATCAATACCGTCACTTACAATTGTTTTCACGATTGTAAGTGACAGTACTGATGAGGGACGGAATATAACGTCTTAAAACGTTTTACTGTATTAAATTATTTCTCTTTGCTTAAAGTGCTAGTTTTTTGCCTTATTTTGTACATTATAAACAAAGCAAAATATATTTATATAGTACTGTTACATTTTTAAATGGAAATTGGATATTTTATTGCTTATTTTTATTATTTTATATTGCAAATAAATAAGTAGACTCAAAACAATAATGAAAAAAAAAAAAGAAATACGAATAACTATTTATTAAATTGATATATGATTTTTTTTTTGTGTATTTTTAAAATTGAACATCAAATTTTGATTTCTGAAAACTAAAATAATATGGTAATGATTTTTTCTAATTAGTAAAAACAAAAATAGAAAATTAATCAAATAATGTTTAATTGCTAAGGCTAAGAAAATGAACCATGAATGTCTTATCTGGAGAATCCATATCTCACATTTTTCAGTTTTTTCAAGGAGATACTACCTAGTCTACTGAATCCTGTTTTTCAATTCTGCAGATAATAACCTGATAGATGTAGTAGTCATTACAATGATTACTATCACACACATACTTTATAAGATTTTTGTGAATAGATTAAATAACTAAAAAAAAATTGAAGTTTACCTAAAAGAAATCATTCATTATTATAAAAATTTTGGACATTGAATGTTGCTGTAGTAATCGTAGATAGATCAAGGATTGATTTTTAGAATGTATTGTTTTTTATTCTGTCTGTTGAATATAAACTTATATAATATTATCATTATGAAAATAAAAAATTCAAAACAAATACTTGATATATTTTATACATTATTCATTTATTAGCACAATGAGAAAAAGATTAATATTGAACAGAAATTTTTTCATTGGTGTGTCTTTATATACAGCTAGTTCTCGACTTACGACCACGATCGGTTCCGACAGACCGGTCGTAACACGAATTGGTCGTAAGT
>WUQG02439099.1:0-13731 GCA_011317285.2 Androctonus mauritanicus
GGCTTCATAAATGCTTTTACGATCCATATTTGAGTCAAGAACCACTAATAAGATCTGTAGCAATAAGAATGCTTAATTTTTCAATATATATAAAAGAGAAAAAAATTAATTGGAATGCATTTAATGCAATGAAATTGAAACTGACATTGAATAAAGGTGAGCGGTATTAAAATTCATAACATTCTACGTTATTATACAGTTACATTCTAATCGTTTACAACTTTCCTGTAGATGTTATAATTGAAAATGAAAGTGATATACCTCTAGATTTTTATTTTAAAATCAACGCTATTACAAAAGAGCTAGAGAAATGCCACGATAACGGAATTTTTTCACCAAAGTGGTCTGAGAATCTAGAAAAAATTGAAGGCAGTGGGTATGATATCTTTATAAATATACTGTTGAAAATTACAGAGTATCGAATCGAGAAAAACTTGTCAAAAGATTGTATGTAATTCTTTTAATATATGGATGCTAGTAAGAACTGTATATAATAGTATGAAACTAGTATGCATACTTAGCTAATATTATATTTTTATATATTTCAGATTATTTAATTATCCTGATTGTCCCGACATGCATATATTCCCTGAACATATTATTGTTGTTCTCAATGAAGTAAGTATGATAATTTTATCAATTAATTGCTTTTCCTGTGATACTTAAGAGATCAATTTTGACAACACATTTGTGGAATTTAAAATAATTATTCCATTTTGTTAGCATGTTTGTGCTACAACTCTTACAATTTTTTGCTGGTCAACTATTTGAGATATTTTTGTTTCTTTCATTATCTTAGTATAAGTTACATGCTCATTATGGCTAAAAATTAAATTCAATCATTGTTATTAGTTATAATTTAGGTTTTTATTTCAGTTTCAAATAAATAGTGTGTTAATCTTACTATCTTTTTATAATGTTCTATTTACTAATTAAGTTTCATATAATAATAATATAAGTATATCAATAATAAATAATAATGATATTAATATTGTGATCCTTTTCATTTCTGTGTCGTATCAGTAATCGTAATTATTAGTTCGTCCATTGTTATATCATTGTGACATTGTCCATTGTTGCGCCAAGATTCCAGAACACAAAAGAAAATATGCAATCTTGACATAACAATGAATGATGACACAATGGATGACTCGATTCCTATCGGTTTGGAAATCAAGAATAGGGGAATTTTTTTTAATCGAGTCATCCATTACAAAAGCATTATTTTTGCATATCTGTTTGTGATACTTGATATGTAAAAGTAATGCTTTTCTGAAAAATTATAAACTCAAAAAATGATTCTGTTCTTTCTAATTTAAATGCAGGATGTTTTCAAAAACAATCATCCGATTTCCAAAGGTTATAAATTTTTTATTTATCAAACCAGAAACTTGGAATTGCTTTTAAAATACACAGTAAAACATGAATTTTTTTGTAAAATGTTCATAAGTGCTCAGTTTTGCTTAAAAAAGCTGTATCGCCCGTATCCTTTTTGACTAACACTATCACAGGAATGCCGTACTTGGAAATGCTAGAGAACTGGCTTTTCCCACAGTTACAGCTTAATTCCAATGACTTCATTTTTCAATATGATGAAGCTCTGTGGATTAACTTCGAAATCGGATTACAGCAGCAGTGGCAACAATGACTCCAGACATGTTCCCATATGTATGAGACGAATTTTCCTATCGTATGGACATATGCCAAGCATCTGAAGGGGGATACATTGAGCACTTATAAATATTTTATGTAAAAATTGATGTTTTGCTGTGTATTTAGAAGCAATTCCAAGTTCCTGGTTTGATAAATAAAAATTTATAGCCTTTTGAAATTGGATGATTCTTTTTGAAACACCCTGTATTTTATTGTGTATCTATAACATGGACTGCATTGACTATTTTCAGCCATTGTATAAATACATATAGATGAAATATGTGATTAATTTCGAAGTATTAATAAATTTTTATATATATATATTTAGGCCAACTAAGAAAATGAACTGATCGAATTATTTATTGAAGTTTTATGTAACGTGTTGAAAGGTTAAAAAATATTCTTTTGTGAATCATTCAAATTTTACAATGAAAAATAAAAAATCCAATAGTGAAAATAAATATTATAAGTTATTGAAGTACTTATGAGAATAATCGCAGCTTATAAAATCGAACTAATGATATGTTATGAAAAATCAAGATTCTACAAAATATATTTATAAAAAAAATGAATTTTATTCTTGATGATATTGCAAACTGTTCTGAGTTATTAAAGTGTAATTGGAATAGAGAATAAATCCATAATTAAGATATGAACTCCATAAACTTTCAGAAACGCTGCGTGAAACTGAAAATATAAATATTAGAATTTAATATGTTTATTTGAATTTATACTATTTGAGTATTATATATAAACATGTTTTATATTAAAATTATATAAATTAATATGTATACTAGATTTTGTAATTCTCGATACAAAGGATTTTAATTACATTTCGAGTATTAAAATTTATAAAGATTGAGATTATTTCGATTTTTTTAAAATTATTTGTAATAATTTTAAATAAAATTCATTATATTGGAAACTCTAAGTCCAAACTATAAGAAAATTATTTTGCGATACAAATATGTGAAATTCTGCAAATATTTTCTATATAACGTTCCCTTTTCAGAAATTCCAACTTCGTGACCATATTATGAAAGTGTCACAGAGATGGGATACATGCTGTAATTCTTTTTTAGTTAAATAAATTTCAGCTCTATCCAAATTAGGTATAAGATGCCATCGAACTGAAGGTTTTATGAATAATAATACACTATCGTAACAAAAAGAGCAGTGCCTTGAACGATCACTTTTAAGTAATCGGGCGAAATCTTATCGGAGTCAACCTTTTACTTGTATTGAAGAATTATATTTGATAATGATCATTTAATTTCTTCCGTTTCGCGAGACCTATATGGAATCTAAAACCTAAATGTTAATCCTCTTAACGAGACTGCTGTTCCATATCTTCGTGGAACTGGTAATACTGGAGTGCTGTTAGAGGTTCTGATATTACCAGCGTAATCATTGAGAAGGAAATTCAAGGAACTTCTACATTTGCATCAGATTAGCTTATCTACTTCAGCCATAGGTTAAAGGTAAGAAGAATTGAAAAAGAAATACAGACCTATTCTCAACAAGCAAAATATACATTAATCGTGCGATTATAGAGAACAATGACGCTTCTCTAATCTGCCTTCAAATACTATTTTATTAATGTTTTCAATATGATGGTTACCAAACTCCAGCAATAAAGTTGCGAAAAACTTGCGAATTTTTAAGATTAATATCTCACAAAACGAACTGACGAAGGCTGACCCAATAGTCGAAAAGCATTTTCGTCAAAGAAGTTGAGTATAAAAAAAGAGAAACTTTCTTCTCTAGAAATGTGGTTTCTTTCCAACTTTCTTTCACCCGCCTTGTTGAATATTTTTTGAATTTTTTATTCCTCCTATTTAAAAGTTTCAAACCATTTCTTACTGATACTATTCCGTTCTCCTATTAAGCAAGATATTGTTTTTGATTACTTAAAATGGGAATCTGTTATCCTAGATCTATGAAAACTACTTTTTCTCTTGGAGAAACAAGATTATCGAATTCTATGTTCAAGTTTTATGCACCGAGATTTTGTTCTCTCAAAATTTGGCTGCTATTGAAGAGGGATTTTCAGTATATTTGGCTGATAAGACAAACTCACACTGAAATTTTGATGAGATAGAATTCCTATTGCAGAATAATTTGTCTTTGCTTAAAATTTTTAATAAAATCAATCCTCCATCGGCTATTCATTTGGAAAAATTCATAGATTTTTATCATAGGAAGTATGATTCATAATGAATGAATGAATATTTTTTTAAATGATTTAAATCCATAATTAGCATTAACTCAAGGGATTGTGATACTCAAAAGCAATTTTGTAATTGAAATTAGTTATGAAATGTCATGTAATCTGTTTTTTCGCATCTCTAAACTTTGGCAACCTTACTACTGTCAAATTTTAATTTAACTCATCTCTTGAACCAGTTCTATCCATAATCACTTTTATTTTATAATTTTATTAGCTTAGTATTTCTTAGTTTACTCATAATAATTTCAATTAGTAGATGAGAGGATTTCCATGAGCGAAGGACAGAATTCAAAGGTGCAAAAACCTCTTTTTTAGCCAGAATTTATCCACCATTTAAAATGCATATTGTAAGAGACATCTAAAGAGTGCCCCTTTTTTCATAAGTGACCTGCCAAGTGATGAGAAGAGAGAAAAATGATCCTGCCACAACACTTCTGGCAGGATCGTTTTTTTCTCTTTTCGTAATTTCCGAAGTCTTCTAATTTTTGTCCTTTTCTTCGAAAGGTAAACCATTGAAAGAATCCTCCCTCTCTTTCGTGAAAGGAAGGTAAAAGATGTGTCTCTTCTGAAAAAATATAATGTGTGAGACCCAAAATTGTTTCCGAATTCTTTGCGTGATAAAGCATTTTCTTTTCAGCTGTCAGTTTGCTGGCTCACTCAATTTATTGTGCAGCAGTTATTTAGATAAATATAATGTTTTTAAAAATATCACCATGCAGTTCTTGCACAAAGAATAATGTCTGCAATTTTTTTCTAGCTTTTACGTCATTTTCCAATTAGAAATTATTAAATGATGAAACTATTCTACTTCTAAGTGGTAACTATTCATCACCACTTCCCATACCTGTGATTCATAGTATCTTACAAAGATGGAAATTTATGTAAAGCTAATAAAGACGTGAAAATTAATATATATATTGAATGCAACCTAATCATTTCTAATATTGTTATACTGAAAACACAATTTTAAATTATCTGTTGTGAGAATTTGAGAAAAAATAATAAATCTACCTTAATATTTATAAACTTATTCTATCTATACAAAGAGAAAATTTATATTAAACAATAAATATATTAAGAAAAATACTTTTTAATTTTTATTTATAGATTTATTGGTTAATATAAAATATATTAATAATTTATATATGATATATTCTCTTGGCTAATTATATTGTATACGTAGTTAAACAATAATAATTAATTAATTATATATATTGATTATATAATTAATATATGCCAGGATAATTATATTTTAATTACCTTAATTAAATATATAAAGTTAAAAATTTTTGTGAATACAGTTAATGAGGAAACAAGTGTTATAACTGAAAGAGCACTGGAAGACAGCTTAAGAAAATAATTTATAAAAAAAATTATATTAAAATATTATCAACAATAATTTGATAATTACTTAAAATTAAATCCGTTATAGCCATTCTATGTAATTATAACTGCTTTGATTAAATATAATTAAGTCGCTGATTTATAGATGAGGAGTTACCATTTCATGTTAGAACATTGCAGAAAGAAAATAATTTTAAGTTAAGGAAATAATTTTGCTTGTTTCGTAAAAATTCAGCACTGTAAGTAGAATTAATACTGCTAAGTAATTGATATAAATTTTATTTTTATTTTTCTAAAATTGATGAATGTTTTTAATTAACGATTTTCGACTCACGTCTGCTTATGGACGAGCAACATTAACTAATTTGTTAAAATGCTTGTAATTTTCTTTTATAAATATAAAATCTCTCAGAATTTGCCAACAGTTGACAATCTTTAAATTAATTTAAACTTTTCTAGAAATAATAACATCTTTTCAATCAAAATATTGCAGAACTATAAGTCAATATTGTTTTAAGAATTTTTCAAAAGTAAAATTAATTTGCCATTAAATCTGTAATAATAATAATAATTTTTATTGTTCCTAAACTGCGTGAAGAAACTCTTATATATATAATATAAAATACCGATATTAAATTGAACAATTAATATTAAAAAATTATTGATCTTTGTTTCCCTCTTTAATCATAATTTAAACAATGCTTGAAAAGAATATTTTCTTATTATTGGCTTTATCAATTTTTTCTTTGGGCTTTTACGGTAGTAATTAATAATAGTGGTTTCTTATATAGACTTTCTGCTTCAGTTCTGTTCCAGGCAATGGACTGCGAACTGTAAGAGTACTTGCTGACACTTCACGCTATCGGTACAATGCTTGCGATGATGATGCACATCGATTGTTTTAGCTTATTTGACAAAGAATAGGCGATATTGATGAACAAATCGAAACACGATACAGATCGTTACAATCTATATATAGGCCTATATATGTTTTAGCGTAATAACAATTGACTAAAATATTTTCTTGTTACAAATCATTAACTCACTAATTCAGTAGCTTTCACTGTTGCTTGAATACATCAAACGTGCTAAAGAAGTTTTATAAAATGCTACCAACAATCATAATAAAATTTTTAATGAAGAAAAACTATATATATTTTTATCTTCAGTTTTATTAAGAGAAAGAAAAATAGAGAGCAACTAATCTTCTGTCGACATCTGTTCATTCGCACAGTTGCTGTCATTCTGATGGATATAATGAATTATTGCCGATATTAGCTTTTAAGCTAATATTATTAAGATAATCTGATTAAATACTAACCAAAATATTTGTAGAAGAGTAAAGATTTCACCAATTTCTAAACACAAACAAATAACAGATTAAAGTACGGTTATCGTAATTATTTTAAGTGATTATCTCTACTTAATTTCAAGATGTATTTATTTGATGTTTTCTAAAAATAATAATAAAATATTTGCAGTTGCTGTTTAAAAATTGATTTTTATGCTGTTGTTATCAAATTAAAAAATTATTTTATTTGATCAGTGACTCGAAATCGATATAAACAATAATTTTATTCTTCTATAACGAGAGCTAATTATTTTCATTTTTAATCAGCGATGACAATTTTGTCGTAGAACTCAAGTTGAGTTTTCAATTTAAAAGTTCTGTTAAGTCTACAAAGTTGTAGATTAACTTTATATGTGTCTAAAAAATGGAAGAATTTAATTTTAATTAATCCAGTGCAAGAGATAGAAAGCTATAAAGTTAATAAGAGAAGTCATGAGCGCTGTTGCTATATCAAAAAAAAAAAAAATTGTCCAAAGGAAAAATTCGAAATATCTCCTGCTATTTATCAAAATATCAAAATATTTTCAGTTATTAACGTTATATATATATAGTATAATTTTATAAAGTCTCTATTTTGTAGGGATTTTTAAAATATTTAAATATATTTTTTTTATTGCAGTTTCAATAACAGCTTTTAGACGAAGCTAAAGTCTCACATTATTTCGTATTTTTACTGTTTAATTTACATTAAAAAATTATTTTAAAAATTTAGGTTCAATAGAAATGACTTTTGTGCAGATTTAAAATAGAAGAATGTAAAAATTTTTGCATTAATTTCTAAAATGGAGCTTAAAGAAATGTAATAATTGATCCCAGTCAGTAACATGGCACCATCTATCGAACGAAATTGTAATTTCTTTTATCGTTTTTATGTGCTTATTAAAATTATTTATGTGGAACTGATTATATTCAACTCTTGAAATGTTCAGTTCCAATTAAATTAAACATTAAAATAAATAAATTAATTAATTATTATCATCATCATTTTTTAAAAGTTTGTTCTTATAATTAAATTCCTTCTTTCCCAAAATTGCGAAATTTAAGCAGAAAGAAAAAGATAAAAAAAAAAAAAAATTGCCATAATCAGTAATCTGTGTAAAAATGAACAACAATTGCATAAACTTTATTGGACATATATATACATAAAGTAAATTTAGAAACTGTTGGAAATTTTTTCCAAAATATTCAAATTTTCCCAAGAGTTCATAACTTATGAATACAGGAGCATCCCGAAAATGAATTATCGATTCATAAAAGCTGAGACTATTATAAATGTTTGAGAATTGGGAGTTCATCTAACTTTCTCTTCCTGCCTTAAGACGGTAACATTAATATTGGGTTAGCTTCGCATAAAATTGGTAGTTTTGTCTAGAGAGCTTTATACTATTTTATGTACTCTCAATAGAAACATCTGAATGAGATGAATCGTATAATCGATACAGAAGTGGATTTGTAGAATTTCAAAGTATCAGTATTAACAAACGAATAAAAGTAAACTGTTGTTATGGTTTTACGAATAAGTTTTAATATT
This sequence comes from Androctonus mauritanicus, assembly GCA_011317285.2. Taxonomy (NCBI): domain Eukaryota; kingdom Metazoa; phylum Arthropoda; class Arachnida; order Scorpiones; family Buthidae; genus Androctonus; species Androctonus mauritanicus. The sequence continues at coordinate 8,110 of WUQG02439099.1, forward strand.
CAATTCAATCTTCGTGACCATTATGAGAATCGGAATTATGTTTATATCATTTTTAATTTTTTTTTTTAAAGTTAGCTTCGTATATTCACTTTATTCTTATGTTCTCTTCAGGATAACTTCAGAACTAAAAATCACAGAAAATTAGAATTTTCTGTGATGATCCTATTAATTTTGAGCATATTAAGTAGTTTGGTTACAAGATGGCGGCAATTCGAAACATTAAAACAGCGATATCTCTGCAACTGTTAATTGAATGCGAATGACATTATAATTATTGAAAGGATATTAGATATATTTGACAGAAATGTTGTTATATAATTGTTTCTACTATATGTCTGACAGTTAGGCCGTCTGTAAAAATATCTCAAGAACAGAACGTTGCAAAGAATTCAAATTTTACATAATCGTCCCATTGACTCCTGTCTATACTACCACTAATTTCGAGTCCGTCACGTGGTCCAGTTACAAAATGGCAACGTCCGAAATTTTAAAAATTTTTTCATATGCATGATCGTACCGTACTCATTTGAAAGATATTTTTAGCAAAAAACGGTTATAGTATTACTTACTTAGCTATATTTTTGACATCTAAAATTGATAATTATGTCAAGAAAACCGAATCAAGTTGGTGATACGTCACTCATTTTGGGCTCATAAATTATTTAATTAAAAAATTGCTACGATATCAATAGCAATCACGCTATGCATTCGTTGTACTGAAATTAACATAAACCCTACGAAAATTCTATAATTTTTCTTTTTATATATTTAAAACTGACGATAACGTTATATAACCAGAAACTTGTACAAGATTAACTGAAAAATTGGATAATCTGTAGAGAAAAGGAGGGGGAAAAAATTCTGCTAGATGTAGCAATATTTTTTCCCTTCATTGATCAATAGTATTCAATAAAGATGTTCGAAAATAGAATCCTATTTAAAAAATATTATTCAATTTTTCAACATTAAGCATATCTCTAAGGTCTCTAACAAAATGTGATATTTGAATGACTATCAATAATTTCACGGAAGAACAAAAAAAAAAAAAAAAATAAAAATAATACAATAATTGTATCTGTTGTGATATTTTTTATTTTTATTTTTTTTAAGTAAAATGCTATATTGGGTTTTGTAAATAGATACAGTATAGAAAAATATTCTGATCCTTTCGAAAAATATAGAAACGGATGATCGATATAAAAAATAAATAAATATGAAATTCAAATCTAAAATTTAATAAAAAAAAATTATTTTATATAATTCGCTAAGATACCTATGAGAAGGAAACTTAATATAGAACTTATATTACCATACAACCTGTAAACAGGTTAAGAAATCAATATTGCCTGAAAGACATTATATAATAAATTCTCTAGCAGATAAGATTGAGAACAAGAGAAAAATAGGATAAATCTCAAAAAGAAATAAAAAAAAAATAAATGCATATATAATGCGGAATAAAGATTTAAATATATTTTGTTCATAATGGGAACCATTCGCCATATCAATCTAAATTTAATGACACTTAAGTTAAAATAGAAATAATAATTTATCTATGTAATTCCTTTTGACAATAATTGAAATCTAACTGAAACATTTGGTAAATCATTAAATTTTGAATTGTTTTCGTGAATCGCTTCCATTATTCTTCTCAAAACTGTTTTGTATATTTATAAGAAAACGTAGACGAGCATTATGTTACATGAATGTAGACAAAACGAGTAACTTTAATAATAACCAATTGTTAACTCTATCATATTTCCCGAGGAAGAGTAATGGAAGATTATCTCGTAACCGTGTTTTATTATTACTTGTAACTTTTGCGCTTGCTATCTAATCCAAACCAAATTTATGGCACATGTAAGAAAGTGTAAGGTGTATATTTTCGATTTACTTATCTTGTTTCAGTATGGTGGCTTTTAAATTATAACCTTCTCGTCTTCCAGTTCAAAGGATCGAATCGTTGGATCCAAGTGGAATTATGTAGCAGTGGAATGTACTTTGTATGATCTTAGATCATCTTTCGTTTAGTTTCTATCTAGTAAATAATAATTTTAGAAGACTGCTGTTAAATTTAAGTAAGAAACCAAACAAATCTCTTCAATATTTGTTTATAAAATATATAAGAAGCATGCGAAAAATTATTTATACAGTGTAGTTTATATTATGTAAGGAAAAAAAATAAGTTGCATGTTTGATGAATTTTAATGATTATTTATAGAATATTTAATTATATTCGAAGAGAAAAATATTTGCATTTCGCGAAAAGATAAAAAATAAAATAAACGAAGACAAATAACGAAGCAAAATTGTATAATATAAAGCAAACATTATTAAGAGTAATAGAGTTAGAAGATCTAGGAGAGAGAGAGAGTAATAAATTAAGAAAAATTAATTAGATAAATGTTAGAAAAGTGACACTTAACAGTTTTGTTATTGTAATAAAACTTTATGTCTTTATCTGGCAATATAATTTAAGTTAAAGTAACATTTGCTGAATAGATACGTCACCAAATCTTTAATTTACTTGTTTAACTGATCGTTTGTTATGTGAAATGCTATCAGCAGATGACAAATTTATCATCTATTGTTTCATGAAAGTTAAATTTCCGCGTATTTATTCCCATACATGAATATATAGGAAGATTTTTTTTTAAATTTTCATGTTTATAGTCCAAATTTTTAATGTATTGTTTCATGAAAGAAGCGCCATATTTATTTATTTATTTTCTTGAGAAAAATGTATAAATTAGACTTAAATTTATGCACCATGAAGAAGAAAAAGAAACAAAAAGATGACGACCAAACTATATATGCAAAGATATTAAATAATAAATTAAATACGTGTACTGAAAAATGTATTTTGGGAAGAACGTTTTTACTTTCTATTTTTCTCGGTATATTTTTCATTTATACTTGTCCTTTTGTTGATTTTGGTAAGACTGTATGGTCGTACGTGACTGTTTCGACGTATTTCCATGTTTATAAATAAATAAATAAGCTGTAGTCTAGTTCAGAAGAGGAATAAAATCATGGATGCTATGTCTGTTTCGCCAGACCAAACCATAAAAAATGAATTAGATTTATAATCTTTTTTACTATATATCGATTTATGGAAAAATAAGAAATATCCGCAATCAATATTTAAACAGAATAAAATATCAGTTTAACAAGCATTTTAAAAAATATATGTTTAATAATTAATAATAATAATAATCAATATTCCGATACAATCGATTACATTATACTCTAAATGACGCTAATTCTTAGAAAGCAGGTTAGAACTTGTTCTGCTTGTTAAAGCACGTAATATGTTATACCAATAATTAGGAAAATAGTAACTGCACATAATTCACTTTAGTACTTGCATTATTATCTAAGTCTTCTTAAGTGATATTACTTTAATTCATTTAAATATATTCTACACATTTAAATGAGTTATGTGATATTCATTATCACGTCTTCACTTAAATAATTTTATTAAATTAGCGCATTACATTTAATACTTGCTATAATCAACTGGAAAATCATATATTTCTCTGTTACATCTCTTCATAATGTCAAAAGGGATGTGTGATTAGATAAATCCTATATAATTTATTCTGAAAGTTACCATTTTCGATCTGATAAGTTATAAAGAAAATGATAGAAAAAATCCGAACAAAGGAATACTTTATGAGAAAAAGAAAGCAGAAATTAAAATATATTATCGATAGAACATAATAAACTTGTTATAATAAGAAAATTAGCTGTTCAATATTTAAATATTCTCCATTTAATTATATCTATCGCTTTAACAGATAGATAACGAAGATGAATTAAAGTTTCTTTTTAAAATATAAAAATAAACAAATGAGTTCCGAACTCATTAAAGTGACAGGGTATAGATGTTTTGCTCCAATTTTTCGATTCTGTATTGTTTTATTTTTAATTATAGATTTTTCTCAGCAATAAAAATATGAAAGATGTTTTAATGATCATTGATTTTCTTTTTTTTTTTTCCTACAACAAATCTGTAGCTGACATTATGACAAAGCCATTAAGTTTCTTCGGAAAAATCTTTTCAAAAATTTACAGAAATTGGCAATTAAGAAATAATTAATAATTTCACAAAAGAAAAAGTAAGATAAATGCGACGAAAAATAAATTGGTATATAAATTAATGAATATTCTTAGAAAAATTTCATTAACCTCTTTGTATTATTAAATCTAACTGATTTGTGTTCTTTTCCCTTATAAAATATGGTTAGAGATGTTTTTCTAGCCATATTTACGTTATTTAATTAGTATAACAATTCGTTTATTGTTTTTTATGTAAAAATAATTAATTAAATATATATGTAGACTGTAGGAAGCTTGTTTACAATGCAATGTTTAAAACAAGCATCATTGTTATTCCGTAAAAATTGTAGTTTTGCAAATTTTTATATAACTTCTGCTATATGTACGAAGCATAAGTATCTAAAGTTATACTTGTACAAAATTCTACGCTTTGCTTGATAGCACACGGAACATTGATGCGATAAAGGTCATAAAAATGAAATTTAATGCATCTCACTTTTACAACAGGAAATATTTCTTTTAAAATTAATTAACATTCCAAGATTTTGTAAAAATATGTTTTAATCATCACAATTAAAAGTAAAGAATTAAATCACGCTTATTAACTTTCTGTTGTAGCTTAAAATAATATAATCGATAACAAACATTCTCTTAGAAACAGATAAAGATATAAATTAAATCATGCCATTCGTTGAAGGATTTTCCTTCTCAAGGATATCTTCCGCATATTTGCCTACGAGAAAGCTTTAAGTAATTTTAAACAAGGCGGAAATATTCCGAAAATCTTCGTATATTAATTAATACATTGTGTAATTTTATTATTAGAAATTGTTGTTTCTATGCATTTGTAACGAATTAATTAATAAATGTTTTATCATTCATCGAATACTAATTATCGATAAAATGCAAACAAAATAATACAAATTAATAAATATTATGTGCAAAAAATATTTTTTAAACCTGTACAAATACATTTGCAGCTGTGCAGAACATCAGTATCAGATTTGAGTAAAGTGACCAGACATCCCGGATTAGTCGGGACAGTTAGATGGTTTTTGATTATTAGAAATTGTCCCGGCTTGAAAAATATATCCCGGATTTGTCCCGTTTTTAAGTTATATATAAATAGTTCATATTAAAAAATTTAAAAAAGATTAACTAGATTTAACTTTAAAAAATTAATTTCTGAAGAATTCTCATTCATAATTTTTACCATACGTAGAATATAGTCACCCTAATCCCGGCTAATCTAGAATGTCTGGTCACTTTATCAAATTATTTTATTATTTTTGTAATCAGATAGCTAAAATATTAGGTGAGTCCAATAAATATCCATTTTTGAATAAATATCCAATAAACTATAAATATCCAACTTTTTATTCAGATTGATTCATCCACACTGGTTTATAACCAATGTGGACGAATCAGTCTGAAGAAAAAGTAATCCCATCAAAAAACATTTCATGTAAAAAATGTAGCCAAGTCTCATGCCTCTTTATCCGTAAAAAGTTGTGAGATATCATGAGAGCCAAGTCTAGCGCCCTTATTTACTCTGACACT
>WUQG02439110.1:0-13729 GCA_011317285.2 Androctonus mauritanicus
TTTTCCACATTCCAAACAAAAACAGCCGAATATAACATAACATCCGACGCGACGCCATAACATCCATTGGCGTCGCGTCGCGCTATGAGGGCAGGTAATCTAGAATTCTTCCAAAAAAATTTTATGTTTAATACATTTCTAATTAAATTTTTCTCAACTCCTGAAATTATTTAAGTATATTAAGTATTATACTTACCTGAAATTATTTACGTATTATATGAAACTTTCCCAAGCATCTTTGTGCCAATATTTATTATTCTTCAAAAACATAGTATATCAAATATACTAACCTCCACTTTAATGCTATCATCTAATTCCTTTCCAGCAAAAATCATTCTTAATTCTTCGGGAGACGTATTCAATTTTGAACTAAGTAGTTCCTTAACTTTAGCAACTGTCCATTCAGGCTTAAGATCTAACACTACATTGGTATTATTATTGAATCTGATATTAATCTTCATTTTATTTAAATATAATTCTTTGCGATCTTCTCTGATACCAAGATAAGACAACACTCGTAACAGCAAATTTGCAAAAGATCGAATCACTTCATTCCACACTTCCATCTGTAAATGGTCAGGATAAATTCTAATGTTTTGAATGCATCGTTATAGTGATTTTAAATCACCTAATATTTTATTTTATACGACAGAACTACCGCGTTATGACGAACATTGGTATACACACCAATTCAGACATTTTAAACGAACCTCACCAATCAGCAAATCTTTTTTGTTATTGCACCAATCAATTTCCTTGTAGCATAATTTTTATATATACAGTACTTTTGAAATAAATGAATAAAAAAGTAAAAGAAATATTAAAATAGTATTTACAAATTACTCAATGAAATAATCATGAATCATATACACAATTAACAAGTGTAGTATTGCATTATGGTAAATTATCGATATGTCGTTGAGGTAATGTGGTAAAATTTCCCCAAATTAAATGTTTAATCGTAAAATATCCCTACGTTGAATCCTTGTTACCATAAAAATATTTATATGATCATTATTTTAACATTTAAATTTTTATTATTCATCGTTAAACCTATCTTTCCTCTTTTAAAACATAATTTATACTATACTTATTATAGGCTTACCATACGTCCCGGTTTAACAGGGATTGTTCCGGTTTTAGACATTTGTCCCGACATCCCGGCCGGTTTGGTATTTTGTCCCGGTTGTTGTTTCGCGTCACGATGAGACGCGCGGGACGGGTGTGGTATGCGAACGGCACGCGGCGTGTGTGTGCAACCGCCTCGGTTACTTGGCCGTTTCGATGACTCATCTGCAGATGTGGCTATCGTTACTGCTGGCCAGGTTGTTTTTGTAAGCAAATAAGCATTTTTAACTGGATTTTTGGTAAACTTTTACCCAATTTCATTGGATCGCGCTTTGAATCGATGTAATTAAATAACCGTTGAATGGAAATTTCTAAATTTAGCGTTAATAACCTCTTATATGATGTGAAAGACGTAAAAACAAACCCGATGGACGTAGATTTTGGCACAATTCCTTTTTGAAAATCAACTGCTACGTGTGATATGCTCGCCGTAAGCGATTTTTTTTTTTTTGTATCACCATTGCTACAGATCGCCTCTAAAGGGTTTTAATAAAGAATTTTTGGTAGTTTTTGCTTCTTTTTTCCCTAGCTCCCGCTTCTGTCCCGGTTTAAAGCTTCATGATTATGGGCAACTTGTCAAGTTGTAGACTTCTTGTTAGTATACGTAATGTCACGTGACACTCGGTCGAGAATCGATGGTCACGTGACGTGTGAAGTAATGTCCCGTATTCTATCAGAAAAAATATGGTAACACTACTAATAAGGATTCCTTAAACTGATAAAAGTTTGAAGACCACTGTTCTATACATTTTATATATTAAACATTTCATTTTAATTGCAATCCTCCTTATCCTCTTTATCCATCTGATAATATTTTTTATTTGATATAACTAAAAGACCTAGCTTATATATTTTATAATTCATGTTATTTTAATTTTTATGAAAAAAAAAAAAAAAATGGAAAATTGCGTATTTTAATAAAGCTAAATTCTTTGAAATTGATCTGTACATTATTCGATAATGAATTATTCAGAAAATAAAAAATGAAAAAACATATACGAATTTTCTATTACTTATTGTCATCCAATAATCGGTATATTATGCAGTATTACGGATTAATACATATATTATACAGTATACTTTAATATACTTAATCATATTTTTGAACAGAATATGGATCTGTATATCTTTACATCTAAAGAAACCTAATGTTGCAGTCTCTACATAATGCAATTTTAACTAAAATTTACTTCATCTCAGAAATTATATTAATAGCTAAAATATTATTGTGTTCAAAATATCTTATTTGATATAGTTCTACCGCACCTTGTAATTTATTAAACCTTTGCTTTTAATTAAAAAGACAAATATGATTAAAATGCTTGTTTTTTTTATTTAGACAAGCATTTTGATCAGATTTTTCTTTTGACCAAAATGATTGTTAAGTAATCTGATTGCGCAAATGGGCAGGTGCTTACCTGAACCGGTTGAAATCAAAATTAGTAATATTAATAATACGTTCTTATCGTTACGCAAACCGCGAAATGGGCTATCTATAAATCTTACTATAAACAATTTAATTTCATTTATTTCATTAATGAGCATCTCATATTATATCACTGTCCAAATTTTTTAAATAAGGGATTAGCTAATGAATAATAATTAAAGACGACATAGCTTGATAACTGCAGCAGACCTAACTCTTCAGAATATAAAAATATGACCTTGGAAATTTGGCAGGACATTCGTGTTGGCTAAAAGAATTGCATCGCCAAATCAGTTTAATGAAAATTAGACTAGGAGTTGATGAAATTTTAAAATTCCCCAATCCCTAGTCTCGAATTTGTTTCTTCCCGACTTTGCTATTATCAGGGAATGATTAAGTTTGGTAGCATCTCCATTGGAATAATAATTTCGGGATTGGTCAAATATTTAAATTTCCGTAAAATATCGAATGACTGATCGTTTAATAGCTCTTTTTCATGGTGATTTCTACTGCATTTTTAAAATACAAAACGATTATTGTCCTAGTGGAAGTTTCTCAAGATTTAAATGTTTCCAAATAATAACGCCACGTGACATAATTTTAAATATACAGTATATTAGAATTGGTACCGAAAATATTTTTGTTGTTAAACTTTTAGTTATTTCCTCCAAAGTTACGGTCTTAAAAATGTAAAAATAAAAAACAGATTTCATGTTTGTCTGTGCGAACTAGGAGGAAAAATTGTGTCAAAAATACCCGTGAAACATTATACAATTTACCCAATATTTAAATGATTACAGGTCTAGACACAAAGTATTTATATGCTATTCTATTATTAGATAGTACTTTTTTTTATAACTTTTGCTACAAATACTAACCCAACACACCACTTTTCAGCATTTAATAAATGCTGAAGAGTGATGGTTATATCATGAAAATTGATCAAGGTACTGTATTACAGTTTTAACTGCAAGTGATTTCTGATAGAAAAAAAAATCTGTGATCATAGCAGACAACTACTGACAATTTTTATTCTACTACTACACAATTTAGCACTACAAAAACTGCATATCGTAATTTTTCTTTCTTGCGAAAATAGATACAACCGTAATATTTAAAAATTTTCCTCAACTTTTACGTCATCGTTGTGTGTAAAATCATTCATACACAACGATGATTCTGTAACATAACAGAGAATTCAAGCGATTATGACTTTTCACTTGTTTCATCTTGTTTTTTTACTCGTTCTTTCCTTTGTTGTATATAAAATATAGTAAAGATATATCGAATTATCGGCAGAGTAATATTATCCGACAAAAATCCATTACAGCAATTTGCGCTACAGACTATAGAATGACTAAGTTATACCCAGGTTATATATCACAGGTGATTTGCACTAGCGTTACAGCTTCTATAAAAGTGCTTGTCGCCACAAAGATGACATCATTATTTTACATTACACATAAAATAGTGTAATATTACTTTAATTTCTAAGTTACGAATAGGGAATTACGTATTAGACAATTATATATAATTTTTTTAATCGATTACCGAGTTTTATATAAAAAAAACGCAATTACCGGTAAATTTTAAAATTTCGCGCTTTTTTTATTATATTTTTCTTACAGGAAGAAATAACGGAAGTCATTGGAATATAAAATCGACATTCAGTTTAAATCTATTTCCTTAAAATGTAATTTTTTTATATAAACCGGAAATCGTCTGCAGTCGAATATCGTATCACGTGACTGCGTTGTTGACAACCGCCATTTTAACGATAATCAAAGAGGGCGAGAGAGTGTTTCGTGTTTGGGTGAAAGAACCAGAAAGTTTTTAGAGAATTTGGTTTAGCAAGACCGTAGAATTGGTGAGTAGTGAATTTTATGTACGCCGCTCGAATTTTAACTTAAAAGTATTCAAATTCGTGATTATTACTTTTAAAAATGAGTTAAATGGCGACAGTTACTAGTAAATTTCGCTCAATAGATTTCTACTATTTTGATTCAGTAATTTGTAAAAAAGTATGATAAAAATATAGAGTTTATCGATAACTTAGTGACATATATATGAATCTGATTTTATATAACTAATGAATCAGATTTATTTGATTTTAAATATTCCCTCCAAATTTGAACAGAATTATATCATACCACTTTATTTAAACTGATAAATCTATCTCGAGTAGTTTTCTTTCGCAATTGAGGGTCAAAGGAGACATTATATAAAATATTTTATTTTTATTCACTTGGTACATATAGCCTATGTATATGTATATAGTTACATTTATTAAAATTTTTATTATTTAAAAAATCAGAAGGAATGTTATATTATAAAATGTTTAATCAGAATAGCTGATTGATGCCTACAATTTATATTTTAGTTTAATCAGAAATGAACCTATGTAAGTTATAATATAATAATAAATGGTTAGAAAACAGTGTTTAATATTGTATTGTTTTTTGTATTGCTAATTATAGTAATAAATTGTTCAATCTAATGATGAAATTAAGATAAATGGCCAATTTGCATCAATATATATAAATCATACTACTGTGATCAAAGATTTCTGGCATCCTCTTCTGCTGATAAATTATTTTAAAAATTAGTTTTGATTAAAAGATTCCAATTATTTGATATTTAAAAATATCCTTGTTATAAAAAGATAGTAATTTGATTCTTTTATGTTTAATAAGAAATCAAATTACAAAAAATTGCACAAATCAGTTTTTTTGTACTTTTTCTCTGAATTGTAACACAAGATGATTTACAAAATATATTTAAATATTAGTTAATTTGTAAGCTATACTATAAATTGTGTACTTACATTTTATTTCATTATTTGTTGAATATTTGTGATGTTGCTGATAAATATATACAATATTATGAAACTTTTCTAAACACTTAGTCTTTCTTTTAAAGAGAGAAATTTAGAAATAATTTTTATTAAACTTATTTCTTAATATTTCAGTTAAGAATGAAATATTTTATACAGCTGAATAATATAAGCATATTTTATTAGGCTCTCAATTCAACTCTGTTATATTTTTAACATGTTAAAATAATAATATATAATATGATTATCTAAATGTCTTTAATTAAAAAGTAGATTATAAAAATTGTTTTCTAACTTGCTGTATTTTTTAAATAAATAAATATTGTTAGATGAAGATTTAGATATAATAATATAATAATTTTTATCTATATTTATATTTAGGAAATTATCATTCTTAATGATTCAAACTTTCTGTTTATAATAATACTTTTATTATCATCAAGAATTTAATTTGAATAATATAAATAGATGAGATCTAAAATACTATATATTAAATCCATATTTATGCTTTACTAGTTTTTGATAATTATTGTATACACAACAAAAGTTTTTATTAAGAATTGTTAATTAATTGAATTAAATTCAGTTTTACACTAAATAAAATATATAATGGATTTATAAACAAAAACAACATTTTAATATTAAGTAAAATCTTAATTTATATTTAGACTATGTCCATATAAAATTTATTATTTAAATCTGTTTAGTTGTAAATATATTATTATTATATCCCATTGATCAAAAATGTTACAAAAATAAAAAACTTAAAAATTAGAAAATAAATTATAAAAATAATTAACAAATACTTTTGAATTTTTTTTTTCAATTAATTTTAAAAAGAGTTTTGATCAATTCTTAAGAATTGAAATTATTTATTGTATAATTTTAAAATGGAAAAAAATATTTTGCAAATGTGTTATGATGTTAGATGATTTAATTTATTACAAATTTGAAAATTTAGAAAAAATATAATTAAATCATATATATTACATTTTTCAATGCCATATTAATTAAATTTGAATCAAATTCATGTTAAAGTAAATTTATATTATCTCATTTAAATGAAATAAAATCCATAAATTATGAAACACTGATTTGAAAGGGTGTGGTTTTGAAGGCACGCCCATACAGAATTGATTTTGATATAATTAATAACTTGTGTATTATGTTAGGATGCATCATTTATAATTTATTTGTTCAAAAGAAATTCTAAATGAAAATGATTGAGAAATTGTGTTAATATTTGAATTTGATTGTTGTTATTAAAAATTGTTAATTACAATTTTATTTGAATTTTTAAAAAATTCAAATTGTATATATTATTGTTGAAAATTATTTAGAATAAAAAAATTATGATAATATATGAAACTACTTTAGCTATTGCAATAATATATTCTGCTAATAGGAATTAAAATATTTGAAAAATTGTGAAAATATAATATACTAGGAATAAGAGATGAAATTGCTTGCTATCAAAATATTTTGATCATTTGAATATTTTTATAATATGATGAATAAAATTTTTAAATATTTATTGATCTCCATATCAAATTTGTAATATATTAAGTATATGCTAAATTTGGGAACAAATCAACAAATAAAAATGATTAATTCAAATTTCCTTTGGTTTATGTACATCCAACATCTGTGAATCTGAATATATATAAAATGTTTTCCTTTTTTTGTTTTTTACAATATGGAGTGAACAGCTACAGTATTTAATAGTTATTAGTTCAAATGTATTGATTTACAAATACATAAAAATTCAAGTTACTTATTACAGAGAATAATATGATGCCATGACGTCATGAAGGTGTAATTACTTTACTCCACCTAGTCTAGGAAATTTTTTGATTCTTAATTTTTGTAAAAAATTATCTTTCTGGCTTATGCAAAATTGTGAAATATGTAAAAATCTTGGTCTCAATTATATATGTAAAGAGAAGAATATCTGTATTAAAAGATTTATGTAATTTTTTTTTAAATGAAAACACTAATTTAATTAATAAACTAACAAAATATAATTTTTTAACTATTGGAATTATTAATATTGTAAATTTTAGTATTATTCGTATTTGTAATTCTTCATAAATGCCTCATTAAGTTCTTTAATTAACTAAAATATGATGCCACTTATTTAAATAATTGATTATGAATATTGTTATTTTTATTTAGAAATACATAAAATTTGTTATTGAATTTGTTTTAAATTATTGGAATATTATATTTATTTATGTTATATATAAATAAATATATTAAGTTAAAATATCATATAATCATTTATATAAAACATAATGAAAGGAAATCCAACTTTAAAAATTATTTATTTTAACAAAATGTAAAATAGTACTTTTGGCTTTGGCTCATCAGCTATTCATTCTAATGGAATGATATGGAGATATACTGCTATTAATATTTATTATATTTTACAGCATATATAAGATGCACTTTTCCAAAAAATGATTCAAATATCATCCTATATGTAATGTGTAATTCCACTGAATAACTGACAACTATTATCATTTGTTTGTAGGCTCCCTATTTATATTGTTATATTGCAAGAACTTATATTCACTAGTATCCAGTTAGATGATACTGTGTTAATGTGCTGCTTTTAGTAGCATGTTTAATGATCAACTAATAGAATCCCCTTATTAAATTTAATGTTTTTTGCCAATAAGTAAGTAAATTTAACTATTTACTTACTAGAATAATTATAGCATTGAATATTTATTTTATTATAATATAAGCTTGCTTTTTTATCTTCCCTATTGGTAACAGAAAACAATAGATAGATTAAAAAATTTTTTCTCTTAATATTTTTTCCTAAAATGGAGATGTGTCTTATAATTAACCATATTATATGCTATAAAATATGGAAAGTTATGATAGGATTAGCATAAGAAAATATTCTTTACTTTAAATGAATGGTTTGTTTGAAACTGGATGTTTTATTTTTATGAATTGAAATTAGAAATAGTAAATTTATAAAATATATAAAAATTATAATAATCTCAATTAGTAAATTTTTATTACATAAAAAGATTTTCCTTTAAATATAAATTATTATTAGCATATTTATTGAAATAGAGATCTGGAGTAAATTATTAAATTTACTGATGATTATTGTATAACCAGCTTTTTGGAAATAGGACATATTTTATCCAGAGATTTTTCTCTAATTTTAATTATCCAATGTTAATTAAAAATAAAATAGAGAAATGATTTTTTCAGAAAAATAATTAAGATTTGTATATGTTGTGTTTCCAGATTACTTTATTTTTGTGATCTACTTTTGTGCCAAGAGTTTTTATAAAACCATGCTAGAAATACTTCCTAAACACTAATATAATTTAGTTTTTGAATCATTGAATTATGAAATAGAAAATTAAACTTTGTTATTCTGTTATCAATATTTCATGAAACAGATGATATATTAAATACATCTTTTACCAGATTTTTAGTTTAATTTTTATCTATAATTAATAAAATTATTTTTCTTCTATTATTTAGTTACTTCTGGTAATAAAAATCTAATTTTCTCTTTTTTTATTATTTCATTTGAATGTCCAACTAAATTAAATAATGATAAAATATATAATAATTTTAATATAATTTATTAAAATATTAAATCATATAATCAAAAGTTTGAAGAATATGCTTTAAAAAATTATTTTTCTTTATTTCTTTTGTTTTCAAAATAATGTTTTATGTATATAATTGAGAATTTTCTGATTTATGTAACAATTTTTATAAGTGGCTATTTGACAAAAAATATTTGAAAAAATTGCCTGAAAATAGTTGTTATATTTTTTTTTTAAATATTTATTATTTTCAAGAAGTATCAAATAGCAAACAATATTAAATTTCATTAATATTAAGAATGAATATTAAGTAACACTTGTGTTATATGTTCTCTATTAATGTTTTGGTTTGTATAAATAAAATTAATTAATATGTATGAATATTATTTAATTTTTGACCTCATTAAATAGGAAAATATAATTTGAAAACAAAAGCATTATTTAGTTTTTAAACAATTCAGTAAATGAAATATTTAATAGAACTAATATAATTTTGTATTAGTTCTGTTTTAATATAGTGATATAATACTGAATTAATTTAAGTAATTTCAATATATAATAATAATAATAATAATAATAATAATAATAATTTTATTCTATTGAAAGACCAAAAATAGATGAAAAAATGTATAAGTTAAAATTTGTTATTGGAATAACATTATTTTTAATCAATCATTTTTTCAAAATGTCATCAAAGACAGTCTAGTAATACCAACTTTTATTTATATAGTAGATTTCCAACTTGTTTGGTTTTAGAGATATGCATATGCTGTAAATCTTTTTATTTTTATTCCGTTTCTATAAAATTCCAATGAAAAATTCATTAAAAACTTTAATTTTTTTGCAAAAATAATGCTTATAGCTTTAAATTTGTTTATTTTTACTTTAATACTAATAAATTTCATTTGGTCAGTTTGTTTGCTAATGCACTTATTCATGTATATCAAATTTAAGCATTGTTGGATTTATGTGGTTTTTGACTTATGTAGAAATTTTTTGGATGAATTAATTATATAAGTTGGAGACTACTCTAATATTAATTATGATGAACCTGAAGGATGATTGAAAATATTAAGCTGTTTAAAAGGCCCTATATTTTTTTAACTATTTTCTTAATTGATTCATTTAGAATCCATTAGTAAAGTAGAAGAATGCAAAAAATGAATTAAAACAATTTAATAATTGTGTAAAAATCATCTGAAAAATATTTTTTCTTTTTTCTTTAGACAGTTATAGGTAGTGGTGTCATTCAGCCAGTTTGCATTGATTCTCTTGAATTGATTGTTAGAATTTTTGTCCCTACAAACTGAACTCCTTGTTATGGGGATAAAAAATTTACAGTTAAATTCTAGTGAATTTATTAAATGTTTTATTGCATAAATGAAACATAAATAATAAATCATTATAGGATCATGAGTATGATTCATTGTGATCTAGAATCTGTCTCAGTTCATGTGCAATTATTTAAAATAATCAGTTGCAAAGAAAAGCATGACTTCTTTGTTCCACAACTTTGTGAAAACATATTACAACAATGAAGTTTCTAAGTATAAGATTTTGGCCTAAAATAATTCATAATTGCATTATTCATTCCTAGTATATTTTAGTAAGAACAGAATAAAAATAACAAGTATTGTGATTAAAGTTATATCAATAAGCAAATTGGCCAATTATTGATTAATTATATTTTTAAAACTAATCCAACCAAAATTTAAAAGTTATTAATCAGTGATATTATTCATAGATATTCTGTTAATTTTGATTTTTTTTTATCAAAATACCATGTTCATAAATCTTGAATTATAATTAAACTTGTGAATTAAAATATAAAAAATTTTATTTCATATATACTAAATGTATCCTAAAAATTTAACAGTAATATATTAATTTTTTGGACTACTATTAATCTTGCCAAATAGATAAATTATATGATTTATCCATGGAACTAATATTTATTTTATAGATTAAAGGTAAATTATTTTCAATTACTGAAAAAATAATGTTAAAATGAGTATAAGTAGGCTTGAAAGTTGTCATTGTAAGTTAGATTTGGCTAGAATTTAAAAATATTCAAAATTTATAGATTTTTCACAATTGAATTTTACTGGGATATTATACGTTATCGTAATAAACATAAAGAACACAAAAATGCAAGAACCAGACATCAAAAAAATATATATCATACCATTGAGTTAGGGACTCAAACTCTGGAACTGTATTAACCAATCACATAATTTTTTAATGTGATTTTCATCATAAGTATGAACAGTTGCAAGTCAAAGATTATTTGTAAAAACTTTGCCTTAATTGTCAAACTATTACTTATTTATTAATTTCTGTTAACTGTCAGAATGTATACAATTACAAAAAGAATATTGTGCAACACTATGAAAAGTGCCTCAGTTTGTATAGTAAATATGTTGAGAAGTAATATAGATATGTATATAAATTTTCCTTCTTCTTTCTTGTTTTCTTTTATCAGCTCACTGAAGGTTGATTTCCAGATAACTGTTGTATTTCAGTTAGTACTCATATAAAATATGATTAACTTGTTTTTTATAATTACAGATTTCACCTTGTTTTCTCTCTCTTATGAAGGGAAATGTAGTAAAACAAAGCTAATAAAGCTTTGTTTTATACATTTCTCTTCATATTCCATTTGTGGAGATCCAGAATTTGGATTGGATGCAAAGTGTCACTCCCCCACCTCATCAAAAATTGCGAAAGGATTTGAAGGGAGTGACACCTTAAAAGGAAAACAAACGATAAAAATATCGTACTACCCAGCCTAGAGAACCTTGTCTCCACAACATAAAGAAATAATAATAAATGATTGAAAATATATGATCAAACAAAGAGTTGCATTACATGTAAATGTCTCAAAGACAAATAAAAACAAATAAAAAAAAAAATGAAAATACAAGACATCATCTTTCCCTGGGAAAAAGATGAAAAAAAAGATCAGTAAGTTTTATCCAGGATAGAAATAGACTAATATAAGTCAGTCAGTCTGCTCTAAGACTTTTGACAGAAGGTGGGAAAAATGTAGCAGAGAAGAGTGATTCCATCTCCCATCTTGTCGGTGGCTGTCCGACAAGGATTAGGGAATGAAGACAAAGAATAATAAAGGATTGAAGTATATTTTTTTTTACTCTCTCTCTCTCTCAGCTATGATCTCTCACATCAAATAGCTCAATCGAAGGAAATATGTTAATATTATGTTTTATTTCCTGTTTATTTTAAATAAATATATATTATTTGTTTTATATGTGTTTCTGAATCAGTTCTCCTATCCTTGATTCCTGCATCACTTATTCACAACCTTTATTCAAAAATATACTAAAATTTAGCGATGCACATTTTTATATCAGCAATCTGCTCGAACCTCACACTGGTGTCAGAAGAGGGATTATTGAAGGAATAAGACCTAAGACATTAGTCTATATATGTTGCAGGATCCTTACACATTTTGCTGATTTAAATTGAGTTATTTTTACTTTTTAATTACCGGTAATTTAATATTTGAATGGTGAAATAACAGTAAAATGACATTAAGTGAGAAACATTAAACAAGGTCCCACTGCAATTATTTTTTATTACTTACCTCATGTTTTGGAAGAAGTTGATGTTTGAATAAAAATTATCCAATGATATATGAATCTGGTCTAGAATGCTAAGTATGATATAAATTCTTAGTTCTTCCTTAAAGCTTGTATATCATTCCCCAGTATGACTAATTAATTGGAAAACTTGGTGCACTCAAGTGATCATAGAAATCTTCTGCAGATATGAAAAAGGAAAAAAACCACATGTAAATTGTTTGTAGTTGTTTTCTAAACAAATATGAACATCTTGAATACATTAATTCTATGTTCCAAATTGTGTAATTATGTTCCCTTAATTGTAACAGTATTGAATAATGTGAATGAAAAATTGGATTGGTAATTTACCACAAAGTGAAAATTAAAATAATGATAGAAATTTCAAAGTGATGTGATTGACAAGACTAATATTATTTTGTCTAGTATATTTAGTCCTACTTAAACATCATTTCCAGTTATGCTATAAAATATTTTAAAGCACAATATTTGAATGTTTTAGGTAATTTAAAAAAATAATCATTTAAAAAGTTGTAAGTATACTGAATTTGTAGAATAAAGATCTTAAATTTAGCATTGCTGCCTAAAAATAAAGCTCATTTCTGTAGTAGAAAAAACACTGGAAAAACTACCTCTCCTGAGTAAATTGGCTTTGAAATATTTAAGTGTACCAGCTTAACTGTTTTGTTTAAGTTTATTTTTGACATTTTAATATTTCAAAGTCATCTAATGATTTTCATGGCAAATGTGAAAAGCTCAATTTTATCAGGCATTGGTCAATTAATAAAAACCAATTAATCATCTAGATAGCCATACAGACTGATTATTGATTATCTGTCGATTAATCAGTGCAGTCTTATTTGTGATTAGATTAAAGCAGTTATTAATTAGAAAATAAAACATTTCCAGTTATCTTCTTGATCAGCATCACTTAAATGCATACTATTAAAAGAATTATATTAAGTGGATGGTCAAAAATATATTTTTTTCTTTGTTAAAAAAAATCTCAACTTACTGATAATGCTTATTATTTCTATTCTAATAGACCTTAATCATTGTAAGAGGATTTGAGTGTGTGCAATCAGAAATTAAGAATCAGCTAAGTTGATCAAAGAGGAGACACTAAATCAAGTTGCACATGTCCACTTCTGAAATCAGT
>WUQG02439121.1:0-13729 GCA_011317285.2 Androctonus mauritanicus
TAAAGCTGAATATTTAATATATATGTATTTTATGTATGTATATATGTATGCATGTATGGTTTTGAAATCATACTTCCAAATGAGTTATAATGTTGAAATTTTACATATAACTGTGTAATGCTATCACTTTGATGAGGAAAATCCAAAATTCATGATGAAGTCTCCTGGGACAATTACTATTATTATTTTTTTTGAGAAAAGAGATCACAAACTTTTTCTACCAATGGTCATTTTGTTCCAAAATGGAGTCGCATACATGAGCACGAGGTAGACCAAAGAAAATTCAAAGAAGAAAACAAAAAAAAAATACGAAGATTATGCTTCTAGAAAGCATTTCGAAAGGTCTTCTGAAATTTAGAAGAAACTCAAATAAGATGGAATGAGGAAAGGAATGCTAGATTAAAAGCAATGCGTTTGGCCACCTTGAAAAAAACAATCCAAAGAATCTGAGGATGAAAGGGCCACCAGATTACAAAGAATGATCTCTATCGCTGTAAGCAGGAAAATGAATGAATCTCAGGAAGAAAGAGGAACTAGGTTGGCAAATATACAGCTCAAAAGCAGCATCTGTGCATCTACGTCACTGGGGTTGTTAAGCAAAATTCTTCTTTTATCTATAATCCATCTACACTTTATGAATCAGACACTGATGTAGTGATTGGGTCCATGTCAAAAATATGTTGTCACTGTAAAGTTCTTAGATTTAAAGATGAGAGTTCAGGCATATGCTGCTTGAACTCTCATCTTTAAATAATGGTAAAGTCAAACTAGAATCATTAAGTGATCCTTCACACCCACTTAAAGGGCTTCTAAATGGTACTGATTCAAGAACAAAAATCTTCCTTTCCTCACTTAGAAATTATAATAATGCCTTCCAAATGACTTCCTTTAGTGCAAGAAATATCGTATCTGAAAGATAATTTTATGTCTACTCTTAAAATTCAAGATCAGGTTTATCATTTATTTGGTTCCCTTCTCTCTGAAGTTAATGAACAGCCAAAATTCCTCCAATTATATTTTATGGGTGATGACAACAAGGAAGCAACACTAAGATATAACTACCCAAGTCTTAAGTTTGGTACAAGATTTGCAAAACATGTTACACTTGGAAAATAATTACATCAATAGCTTTAAAACAGCATCGGAATAGCATGCTGATAATGAAAATAACAATCATTATCAGCATGCTGTTCCGATCATTTAATCAGCTAAAAGAAATCGCTGAAAAAAAGTATCCTACTTTTCATGCTGAATATCATGCTCTAGACCTATTAGAAGACGACTCACACTGGGACACAACCCTTCAAGAAGTGTCTTTATCAGACTCGCCAAAAATGTTGAAGGATTTGTTTGTTGTTATGTTAGCTTTCTGTAATCTGTCAGATCCTTTTAGTTTGTGGCAAAAATATAGGAACACTTCAACTGAAGATATATACCGTCAAGAACAAAGATTGTTTCCACACCTTACATCATATACAATGACTTGATGTATAATGAAGCATTACTACGGCTTCAACAGAAATTGCAATCAATGTGTGGAAAATTCTTAGGATTATGATATCCCCACACCACATCACATGAATACTTCATTTAATACTGAATATACTACAGAACCCTCCTACCCGTTTAAGAGTGACCACATTGCAATCAATGTTATCCAGGCCTCAATAATGACTGGCAGTGCAAAAGATGAAAAAGTATTTATTCCATGAATTCCAGTGATCCCACTGATTATCCCTTTGAATTTAAAAGGCTGCAATTCCCTGCCAGAGTTTGCTTTGCTTTAACTATAAACAAAGCTCAAGGACAAACTCTATCTGTTGCTGGAACTGATTTGACACATCTTGCTTTTCACACAGTCAGCTTTATGTGGCATGTTCAAGGGTCAGTCAAAAGGACAGTTTATATATATTAGCACCAACACAACATATTCAAAATGTGTATACAGAAGCCTTAATATAATTACTTTTAAAGATTTAATAAAGTATTATTCATCTTTCAAATTCTATTAAATTCATTTGTATGTGCAACAAGGTGCACAAGTACTGCTAGTGTATATATATATATATATATACTTTTAAAAAGTTTTATAAATTTGATTTTTCTAAAATTCTAAATTATTTAATGCTAATAATTTTTAAACAACAAAGCAAATAATAAAATATCAATTATTTAACAGATATACTTTATAACTGTTAAATGTTTAAAGAAGACTAATTTTAATGAAACAGGAAAAAAAAGCAGAGATTGTTAAAGAGTAGAATAATACATGCATACTTCATTATTGTAGCAGTTACATTCCAAACCACTACTATAAAGTAATATCACAGTCTTTTTCATTTGCTAATACATATAAAAGCCCACTATTATTTCATTAAATGCATAATAGTACTATCATGGTAGAACTACTCCAAAGTGACACACGAATGCTTTAAAAAAGCTTTTACGTGATATCTTGAGGATCCAGGTTCGATTCTGTTCTCACATCTTCAGTTTTCAGGATAACACAGGCAGGCTATGCTGGAGCTAATTTATGTTTTATATGCTTATTCTAAGTATTATTTTTAGATAATTTTCATTTCAGATATAAAATAAAAACATGAAATATAATTGAGAAGTGCTATATTAAAAAATATCAAAAAGTGAAATATAACTATATAATAATTTACATTTTTAATTAAAAAGATATTGAAATATAAAATATAAATATTGTATTTTGTAAGTATTATAGATAAAATTTTAAACTTACAAAAAAGAAGAAAGGATTAAAGTGATCCCAAATGACTTTTTCAATTTCGCCATCCAACATCCAATATTTATGGCTATCATCTTTATTACGACAGTCAAAAACTCTCACTGTTCTAAAAAATAAAATAGAAGTTAAAAACATCTGTACATATTTCACATACATATCATTTCTATTTTTTCATTTTATGTCCATAAAATAAATAATTTGCATCTTTTTATTAAAATCTTTAATATTGTGGAAAATTGAATCTGAAGCTTAAATTTAATTTTCCACAATATTAAAAATTTTAATAAAAAGATATAAGATGTGTGTGAAAAAGTTCTCGCTGTTTTCCAATAGATGGCTCTGGACGTAAATGTTGATGTAATGACTGAAGCATCATTCTCTAAGCCTAAGAATCTGTCAATAAGACTGCATCAAAAAATTAGTGATTTTTTTTACACAGTCATTTGCTGTTTGCACATAAAAATGTCGAATTTTGAACCGAATAAGTGCCATTTGCAAGAAGCATTACTTTTTTGCTTTCATTTAAAGAAAACTGCAGCTCAAGCACAGGATGTGCTTGTAGATACTTATAGTATGTATGCTCCTAGTGAAACAATGTGACGTGATTGATTTCACCATTTTTAAAACGGTGATTTCGAAGTTGAAGACCACAAACGCAGTGGTAGGCCAAAATTGTTCAAAGATGATGAGTTGGAGGCTTTGATCGACTAAGCCCCGAGTCAAATCCAAGAAAAGCTCGCCAATACATTGGCAGTGGATCACACAACAATTGGCAAGCATTTGCATGCCATGGGTATTACGCAAAAAGAGGGACATTGGGTGCCACACCAGCTGAAGTTGTGTGATGTCAAACGATGGTTCATGACATGCGAAATTTTATTCCTATGTCAAAATAGAAAAGGTTTTTTGCACCATGTTGTTACTGGGGATGAAAAGTAAATCCACTTTAGTAATTCAAAATGCAAAAAAGTGTATGGCTGGCATGGAGAGTTTCCATCGACTTCAAAAGGCACAGCATCACTTTGTCACTGTAGATGTTCCTCGTTGGCAGCACGCCAAGGCGGAACATCTACGGCAGCAAAGTGATGCTGTGTGTCTGGTGGGACAAGAAGGCCATTTTGTACTACGAGCTTCCACAACCAAGGCACACAGTTAATGCTCAATTGTACAGACAACAATTGTTGCGTTTAAGCAAAGTGATCAAGGAAAAATGGTCAGAATACGTCAAACGACATGATAGAGGAGTTATCTTTAGAATAAAATTCTTTTTATTTTGAATATCCATTATTAGAAAAATGAATTACAATTGGAAGTATTATTTCTGAGAAGTTTACTTAAAAAGTGAATTTAATTTTTTTTAATCCAGCACGATAACGCATGGCTCCATGTGGCAAAGTTGGTCAAGGACATACTGGAGGCACTTGGTTGGGATGTTTTACCCCACCTGCTGTATAGCCCAGATATCGCTCCATCGGATTATCACCTCTTCCGATTGATAGCACATGGCCTGGCCGACCAGCACTTCTCGAACGATGCCCAAAGTTCAAAACTGGGTTGACGAATGGATAGCCTCAAAGGATGAGGAGTTTTTTCGCAACAACATTCAACAGTTACCTGAAAGATGGGCAAAAGTATTGGCCATTAATGGACAATACTTTCACTGATGTATTTATTTTCACTCTTTTTTAAATAAAGGCTCTTTTTTCGAAAAAACAGCGAGAACTTTTTCACACACCTTATATAAATTGTTTATTTTATGGGCTTTATAAAATTTTTATTTTTAAACATTATCTGAAATATTAAACATATAAATAAGATAGAGGAGTTATCTTTAGAATAAAATTCTTTTTATTTTGAATGTCCATTATTAGAAAAATGAATTACAATTGGAAGTATTATTTCTGGGAAGTTTACTTATAAAGTGAATTTAATTTTTTCTAATCACAGATTGAAATAGTGATTTTCATGAATAACACAGTTGAAGAATGGTCTCCTTTTTGATAAATTATTGAGAAAATATGATAAATTATAAAGAGGATGAAAATGATATGAAATGGAAAGATATTTGTTAAGAAAAAGTTATTAAAAATGAATCTATACCAGCAGAAGCAGTTATTAATATAACCATACAAATCCTTAAAAGAATATACATTTGTCATCAACAAAAATGCTCCAGACAGTCTATCTATGTCATGGATTTGGTGCATAGAAAATAAAAAATAATATTAACATAATAACTTAAATAATAATATTTAAGTAAATTATATCTTCACATTATAAAAGCAATATATAAAATTGTAATTCAATGAATTCTATACACAGTTAATTTTCTAAATTATAATTAAATGAATTATTTTCTTGTAAAATAATATAATTTTAAACATCCAGCATTTATTTAAATATTGTATATTAAATTTCTGTATGTAAATGCTAAATTTAAATTAATTTTTCATGCAGAAATCCTTATATTCCATTGTAAATTCTACTTTAATTTGTTCCATATTGAGGCTTAAAACTTTAACCCAAAAGTTTTTCATAATAAAGTTCCTACTAAAAATGTTTGTTATTTGAATATTTCTTGTATTGTTCAAATACATAAACATGAAACTATATACAGACATACCTTGCTTTATGGGATTTTTTCAATCCTAGAATGTGAAACTTGGAAAACTGGAAGTGTGAAACCCCACCCAGATCTTCTAAAGTGATAAGTGAATGCTTTACAGAAAGAATACAATTTTTGCTAAAAATTACAGCCATCTGGCTGAATATTTTAGACCTAGTGCTAATACCACTTAATGAATTATGATGTAATATATTCTAGGCTTTTATGTACATTAACAAATAAAAGAAGGCTGTGATTCATTTTACAATGGTGATCTGGAACCTAACTATACAATTGCAAGGTATGTTTGTATAAACAGAAATTCTATATATTATATAGAATTATTACTTATCACAGCTTCCAGTCAGCAAAATATGACTTTCAAATGGATGCCACTGAACAGACTGAACCTGTCAAAAAATAAGAAATGAATATAACTTTTTTTTGTGTCTAAATTTTTTGTTTTTTATAAAATCAAAAATACAGATAAAAATTTACCTTTTCTGAATTTTTTTCAAACTTAGTAATAGGCTTTTCTTCTGATATATCCCATATAAGTGTTGTATAATCTGCTGAACCACTGGCCAAATTATGTCTGTATATTGTAAAAATTGATGATGATTATTAAAAGTATCAATTTCTATATATACAATTGATCTATTAATTTACCTAATATGCTTGTTCCAAGAAATATCCAAAACAGCTTCTGAATGACCACAATATTTTGACTAAAAGTTAAAATATAATGTTTAACTGATTACAAAAATATATTTTAAAGAAACAATGTTTCACATTTAATCAAAATATTGATTTTAATTAAATTATCAAAAACAGGATATTCAAAAGATTGCATTTCTTCAATTTTAAAAATATTTTCAAATATAATCTGATATATCAGAATATAAAAGAAAAATGATTTGTTAGTTTTCAAATATTTTTATAATCACAAAATAAATATTAGAATTTTTTTAAATTCACTTTAGCTTTCTTTTTCTTCTTTGCAGTTTTCCCAAGAGTATAAGCTGGTTCAAGAGCATCTACTACATCAACATCCCAAATTCGGATAACAGGTGTCATATCACCAACAGCTATATAATTTCCTGAAATAAATTTAATTCATCAAGACTAATTCTTTGCCAAGATATTATTATTATTAATGGCAAAAAAAGAAAAAAATGCATATATTTACCAGGAGTATCATCACTTGGATCAAAGTTTAACCATTCTAGAGATAATGGGTAGGCTGGTAGTATTGTATCATGATGAACATATAAATCATCTTCCTCTTCATTATAAACTAACACAATTTAGAAATAAAAACAAAAATGTTTGTTATTAAATGACAAAAGCAATTTTGTTATTCCAATCCATGTTTTCTTACCATATATTTCTAATACACTACAGTCTTCATGAACTCTACCAACAGCAATTAGATTATCTGTTGGTCGAATGTGGAAATCTTCATCATCATCAGTGTCATCCTCCTAATGTATAAAACTTCTCAGGAATAAAGCATTTATTTGAATTAATCTAATTAACTCCATATAGTTTTAGCATAGCATATAATAGAGAAATAAATTACCTTATCCTTTAAAGTTATGTAGGGATCATCATCATTGCTTCCAAATACTGTCAAATCTGCTATGTTTACTAAAGGATTAGATGCATCTGAAATATTAAAATTATTTATTACAACAATAGTTAAAAACTTAAAATATGCATCACAAAATTTAATTTATTATATATAATATAGTTCCATTTATTAAAGGACAAACAATTCACTGAATAAATGGTAGTGCATACAACCCAAAGAAAAAACATTTCAGTTATTTTAGTTATAACATCTGATATTGATAATCTCATTATTATCTTGCATGATATTTTTTATGATTAAGCATATATTACTTTTCATTTGATAAGATCTCAAAAGAGAGATCAGATAATTCAAAATTGGATAATTAAGAGTCATATAAATAGTAATGATTGACTAATGTTTCAATACACTGATTAAGGAAACTATTTTAATGGTATTAAAATAAATATGATAAAATTAAGTAAACCATACTTCTTCTAAACAACTGCTTTATTTTCAATAAAATAATTACTACACCAAGCTTATACTAATGACATCATAATAGAATGGGACAACGCACAGATAATTAAGTCAATCACTAGTTCGACCCAAGCGATTACCCAAGAGACAATACAAATTGTAACTAGGAAACGCAAACAAAACTTGATAAATGATAGACCGACAACTGATTTGCCTGCGGCATGGACATACATCTTGAAAAAGTATGGACAGGTCTAATTAATTCTAATCCTTGGGAGGATATACCAGGACTTTTATATCTATTTGTATTTATTTAATAATAATTATTTGTTTACTTTTAAATTAATTTAATTTATGTTTAATTGCGTACTACATGTAATTTATTTATTTATTTATCTATTGTATTCGTTTATAGTTGCTATAGTAACTTTCGGTTATAATTTTGAATTTATGTGAAGTGCGTTCTTTGTTCTTTTCACTATATTCTACTAACTAATTCTTGTAAGCCTGATGATGGCAACGAGAGGTTGCCGAAAACGTTATCCATTTAGAACTCTGAATTTACAGTAAATTTTATTTAATATTGGACAATTATGCCATTTCAATTGTATATGTTCTATTTTTTTTTTTCTTTTTAAATCAATGTTCTATGATAGTCAATTGTTAATAATCTTCATTTTATTCCAGAGCATCTTTTGTAGTAAATTCACTCAAAAACAGTCTTGTATATAAATGTGGAAAAGTTTTGTTTGCATTCTTGAATATCTTACATAAAAGATTATTTATTCTATATAATAATGTAAAATATGGAACTGCATATACAGGAATACTTCACATAGTGTAGCGTTATTTAACGCAATTTATAATTTGCACTGGAGGATTTAATTAGTGCAGAATGATTTATTAAATGCAATAATATGCCTGCCTAAAATAAATAAAAGAATTTTCTAAAAATCTTATCTTAAAAATTTATTATATACTTAAACATATAATAAATTTTTTATCTGCTATAGTGCTATAGTGTTTTTACAAAATAATAATAATTATAGAAGTAATTAAATACCCAAAAAAGTTGTGGTATTGTTCCAGCCCATCATTTTTCAGATAATTGTACAGAATAGTATATACATTTTTATTATATACTATTGAAATATTATATGTGAATTAAATAATACATAATTATTGTATATACAGTAGAGAATAGATGTACAGAATAGTATATAACAAAAATGTATGCACTATTTTAGATAACTATAATCTATCTGGAATATACATCATCTCTTTTTTAGGTATTTAATTACTTCTATAGTTTTCATTATACATAAATTTTAAAGTTTTAAAGTTTAAAGGTATATATAAATTTTAAAGCTATTAGTTTATTGTTTAACTATAAAAATAATACTAGTATATTATTTTAATACATACATATACACAAGGATCTGGAAACTTAGCATAATGCTATTGATACAGTTCAGCCTCACTAATATACAGATCTCTGTATCTTTGTCAATTAAAATTATTTTATTTTTTTTTTTTTTACATGAGAAAATTCCCTTCAGAAATGAATTTTTTCCCCCCCCATAGAGTATATTTCTCAATCTGTATGGATTCAATTAGTGTTGAAATTTTTTAGAACACATTTTTTGATATTTAATTATTGCTATAATTTTTATTATATATAAATTTTAAAGTTTTATTATTAATTTAAAGCTAATAGTAAAACTTAATTCAAAGCTTAAAAACTGAGTAAGCTTTAGTCTTAAACCAAAGTTAGTTTCAATATTTAGTTTACTATTAGCCACACTGTATGAAGTATTCCCACACTTCACTGAGGTGAAAGAAAGTAGTAATTATTATTATTAATCATAAAGTATTGTTAAAATTATTTCAAACTGTGGAAAAAACTGATTTATTTGCATTTCTATCTTTTGTTTTTGTGTTTCTCAATAAAATATATATATATTTAACAGTTAACTCCTATATGTCACAGCTGATTGAGTTTAGTATTGAAAAATGAAATTATAATGTATTTAAATTTGTTTAAAATATTTACATAATTTTCTTCAAATTATGAGTTTTCATTATTTTCAGTAATCTTATTTATGGTTAACCTCAAGATTAATAATAATATAATTTGCATGTCAATCAGTGCATTTAATAGGAATTTTTTATATACCATATTTAATGAAATTGAAAACATAGTTGTATAGCAACTAATTATACTTATAAGTAATTTATTATAAAAACTTTATTTAATGATAAATGATTAGCATGATTTCACCTCAAGTTCAATTTATAGAAACATGCTAGGAATTAAATAAAATCAAATTATAAAAATTAAACAAAATTTTATAACCTGAAATAGTTGTAAGAAGAAAATATGTAAAATCACACAATTTATTTATTTCATTTCTCCATTTTATCCATTTCTGCATGCCTAAATAAAAAAAAAAAATATTTATCAATGCAATTATAATAATTTATACTTAAAAATGAATTATTTTATATATATGTGTGTAAATGTTCTAAAAATGGAAGATTTTAAATAATCAAAATTCTTTTTAACTGACTATATCAAAAGAAATATTTTGACCAAATGAATATTTATTCCTAATGAGAGGATTTTAGACTAAATTATACAATTGTTATTAATCTACTTATGATTTTATTTTTTCATTCAATTTAATTTCTAATTTTATAAGATCTTTTATTCTTGTTATTGCACTAAAAACAAATATATTAGTTTAATAATATGTAGTAGTAAAATTTTTCTTATGATCTAGATTCATTATTTATTTCATTTCTTTCTTAAAAAAATGTCTTCTAATATTCTTTTGCCTAAGAATTTTCTTGCCTCAAAATTTGAACAAAAATGTAAAAATATATTTTGCTTTCTTATAAAAAAAATTTTATGAAAATTTTCTTGATATTTGAATTTAAAGAAATTGTTATAAAGAAACTATTTATTATAGAAGCTGCAATTATAAAATGATGGAACTTACAATACAAAAATTTCTAAACTTACTAGACAGATTGTTCCACAAAACTATGTTGATCAAAATGTATGTCTGAACATATTATATTATATATGTTAAGTAGAAGTGATTAATAGGTGATTATGCATAATCACCAATCATCTTGGTAAATTTGATATCACTGAATATATCACTTTTAAAATGATTTTTACATAATTTCCAAAAAGTAGTTCATAAATTTGATATCATGAAATTTCCCACCTTTTTGTTGTTTTAATTAATAATTTAATTATAGGGTTCTGTTGTTTCATTTTTATAACACCCTCTTAGCACTCATTCATCTTTAACTTTGATTATCTCTAGCCATTTCAGTATGTTTTCAATGCCATCTTTCACACCCTCCTGGACAAATCTGCATCTCTTTTCAAAGATGTTTTCTCTTCTTGAGGATGAGTTTGGATGTATGCTTCTATGTTTAGAGGCAAATTGATAGCTCAGATATGATTTCTGTGGTAAGTTGTTCTCATATCATCCCAACTCATCACATGGGGAATTATCTCTACTTAGCACTTATACATCATGCTCAGTTAATTTGCCATTAATTCATATTTCCTCATTTTCAACTGTTGTTAACAAATATTGATTTGTGATATTGATCTCAATAAGGCATATAATCTTTCTTTTTTTGTCATGTATAAAAATATCAGACCTATCATGTTCAAATTTTATAAACATTTTTATCCAGGTGTTAACTTTGGTTTCTGCACCTTCATTGCAATTATTTCTTGAAGTAAGTGAAATGTTATTTTTTTTTTTTTTGACTTATTATATAAATGGAGATGAATGCAGCCAACTAATTCAACAAGAATGCATTATTTATCAAATTTACTACCCTAGACTAACAATTATGCATAAGGTCTGGTAAATTTGATTAATAAAGTATGATTTATCATATTTACCACTACGAACCAGTGAGTATGCACAATCATCAGTAATTGTGATAAATTCGCAATATACGAGAAAAAAAATTTATCATTTTTACTTAAATCATTGGTGATTATACATAATAACTGTTGATTATGCATAATCACCAGATTAATCACTTTTATTATAACATATACAATACTAGTATTATATATGTTGCACAAAGACATAACAATGAAAATAGTTTATATTAAAGAATAAGTATATAAGTTAGCCAGATAACTATGTTGTAAAGCAGTCACTTATCATCTTGGAAGATTGAAGTTTAATATCAGGCCCATACATTCAGTTTTTCAGAAGAGGTCAACTCACTGAATTGCATCCTTCAACCTGCTATTTGACCCTATCATGAGTGATGGCCAGCATATGATGGGCTTTAAAAATGGCTGCTGTCAGAAGTATATTTTGTGTGTATGTGGTAAAATATTTTCACTTGTTCTTATATTTATACATTATAGCTTGATTTTCTTTGATCAATAAATATTTTTGTAAATCAAGAAATTACTACACAAGTATGGATCTATATATGTAGAATCTACATAAGTTAGGGACTATCTATACATAAAAGTACATAAAGATAATTTTTTTTTATTTCAAGGAAATAATTCACTTAAAAGATGTAAAATGTTACTTAAGATGTCAAAGATGTAAAGTGTAGTGATGATATTATCTCACAATGATATTTTATTATTTTCGTCCAAAATATTTTTCTCTTCTTTCAAAAGTTTGAAGATATAGTTTATCATCATATTTTTTTTATAATTTTAACTCCAAAGGAATAATAGCATTTATAATGGACTGCAATATCTAAATTAATGTGGTATAAAAAGGTATGATTGTACAGAGGTATAAAGAAAAAGAGTTGCATCAAAATTTTTGGATATAATTAAAATCTATCATAACTTGAAATAAGATTTTCCATAAGTTTTGTATAATAAACAGATGCTATGCTCCCCAACTATCAAACAGAGAATATTCAAGATAGCTTTTTAATAAAGAAATATAGTATAATGAATTTCATTCAACCATCATTTTATACAGGTAAAAATAGTAAAAAAATTGGTTAAAAATAAATCAAATATATAATATTGCTACATATTCATACAAAAGTTAACAACAGAACTAAACATAATAAAAAAATTGTTTATTAAAACTGGATGCAGCTATAATGAAAAAAGTATTTTAACTATTAAAATCCACTGATATATAAATACCAATCTGTTACTACATTTACAATTTTACACACTTTATAAATCATAATAAACAAGTTTTCCACCACAAATCATTACATTTTACCTATCTATCACATTTTATTCTACTATATAGTAAACATTACCTAATAGTAAATCTAGTAATATGAATAAAAATAATTTCAATAATAATTATTAGACAGTCAAGATTATTCAGAGAAATGGAGTTCTCTGTACCGGAAATGGAAATTTGGTGCCTCCAGAGAAATAGTGCATGCTCAATTCAGCATGTTATTAAAATAATATCATCTCCATGCACAGTTTAATCTATTTGGGTCATCTTTGTTTAAGATTGAACCTCTCTAACATTTTATGGAAGATAATGAGAACTTCAGCTGTTAACCCTTGTTTCATGTCTCTAATTGGTTTAATAACCTGACTTTATCCCATAGCATATCTACTTTACATTGATAGGCCTCCATGACATGGCAGTCATTAGAACTTCACCATTAATATTCCACAAATGCTCACTAATTCTTGTCACCAAATTTTTTGACGTATAACCCCTTTTCTGGATTGTGTCACAATTGAAAAGGTCTATTTTATAAACACCTGTTTTTCTTTCTGAGATTATTAGTCTTTATCATTCCTAATTCTGTTGAAAACTTCTCTTTCTTAGATGCTGTAAGTTAATTGAGAAAAAAAGCTAACTGTAATATTTTATTTTCGAGAGAGAACACCGTTTTCAATAGAATTAGGAATGATAAAGACCAACATCCCCAGTAGAGAAAAACAAGTGTTTATAAAATAGACGTTTTCAATCATAGGTATTCAAATTTTCCTCAATTTATGGCCACTTAAATTTATGAATATGATATAATCAATAAATTCTGTGAATGGTAACGCGATTCAAAGGTGTACAAATCTATGCACAATAGTCTAATATATACAGGGTCGTCGAGATAAATCCGGAAAAATAAATGCAGGGATTTGCGCTATTTTCGTTTGGGCAATAATTTGGCTATACTTGCACGTGACAAGGTAGTGACCTTGGTAAAGACTAGGCACTCACAAAATGGTCGCCGCGTCGTCAGCACGTGCAGAGCACGATCGGACAGTGGCTATACTCGAGTCTCTTCGCGCCGGAAAGTCGCCGCGAGAAATGAT
>WUQG02439132.1:0-13728 GCA_011317285.2 Androctonus mauritanicus
GGATGTAATCTTTACCGGATGCTTTACCAACCAGTTGATGTTACAAACTTGGACACATGAAAATAAATATTCCATCTGTTTTAATATAATATTTATTATTATTATTATTTTTATTTATGTAAAATACTGGTGGGCACAATATACTGTATATATTTTCCTCATTTTAAAGAATAAGCAGTATTTATTCAACATCACTATTACTACTATAATTATAATCTTTAGTAAACATTGAATATTCTGAGTTCTGGTGATTGGAGAATGTAACCTCCATTTATAATATCAAATCTGAATTATAACTGAAATTTTTAACTCAACCCCATCATAAATTGGGAATCACTCCTCTATTATTATAATTCATTTATTTTTTTTAATAATTTAAAAAAGTAAAGTTTACATTCTATTAGGATGAGGACAACAAGGATTAATGTAGGTACAGTACTTTTAATTAAATTTCTGTAATTACCATAAAAATTTTTAATAATTTAAAGTTTTTCTAATTAAAAAATTTATTATTTACAGATATTGAGCCTCCCTCTATTATTTGTCCTCCTTCCATTACAATTCCAGCAGATTTAGGAAAAAATTACAGTATTCTTCATTTGTCAAAGCCAAAAGTATTTGATAATAGTGGAATTAAGACAAAAGTAAAAATGTTTCCTTTTTTAAAACAACCATCAAAATTTTTTATTGGAAAACACAAAATAGTTTATGAAGCTACAGATGAATCTTTAATGAAAAATTCATGTAAAATGACAATTGAAATAATTGGTAATTAAAATTATGTAAAAAATATTTATAAATATTAAATAGTAAAATATCATTTAATCTATAATTCTTTGAATTAATTGTTTATGATTTATAAATATTTATATTTTTGATCTTATCATTATTAAAATTAATATTTCATATAATTATTACTGTATTACTATATATATTCATATATAAACCAACTCCCCTAGATCACCCCTTAAAAATGGTATAAAAATCAGATATATATATAAACAGACCTACAAATTCCAAGAGATAAAACAATATTAGAGAGTTTCCACACGGCTACAACTTAGTTCTGATTGATAACTAAATGAGAAAATTGTATCATTTCAGAAAGTTATTGGTATTCACTTCAGCAACTCAAGGTTAGTTTGAACCTCAGACACCAGATGCTATATTATAGTAAATTCTCTCTATTTTCATAAATTATTTCTATTTTATCCTTTATCATCTCTAATAAAGATCATTGTTATATTAAATTGCCAATGATGAATTTTAAGATTCTGGATTGCATCAGACATGATTTCTTTCTCATAGCAAAAACACAACAAAAAACTGTTTTTATCAGTCAGCAATATGACCAAAACAGATACAAAAAGCAGTGATACGATTCACAACCTTGTGCATAGACTAAGACTTTGTCATTCAAAGCTGAGTCATAGTTGTGCAGAAACACTCTATTATATTTATTCAAATGGATAATTTTTTTATAATTTTAAAAACTTTCAAAATCCAATTTACTATTGGAATAAACATGAGCATTTAGATAAACTTACTGTACTGCTCATCATGACATAATATGGAAAGCTGGATGAAGAGCAAGATGCAATCATATGTTGCATTCAGATCCATTTTCCAACAATTGGTAGTTTACATTTTTACTAAATGTAATTCTCTAAAAATGAGACTTTTACTGAAAGCCTTGTTTGTTACCAGTTATGTACAATCAACTTTCAAGACTTTTACTTGAAAGCTGGGAATCAACTTATATAAAGTTTCAAATTTTTATTGATTTTTAAATCTTAAAGTTTAATGTTGGCTTATACATGAGTATATATAATAATCTAAACTGATTGATAGTATACAATCAAAACTTTACTAAATAACTGTCAAATTTGACATTTCTAATACAATCATAGCTATATAATAGCTATAATTGCATTGAAAGATGGCACCAATTAATAAAAAAGCTTGCTTAATTTAATAACTAAATTAATTAATATAAAGATATAATAATTAATCAATAATAATGATATAATTTATTTTTTATTAGTAATTTGCTAAACAGGTTGCAATAGGGGTGGGCAATTATTTTCTTCCATGGGCTGGATAAATAATCTTCAAGATGAAGTGGGCTGTATAAAAAGTGAAAAGTATCTAAGGGTAAATTTAACCTTACAGCACCATAATTATGTAATTATTAATTAATGTAATGAAATTATTATTGATAACATTAGGTAATCGTTAATAATTAATAAAAATGACTTTGACTTAAAATGAATACTCACATTCAAGCAAGATTGGTTGTTGCACAGATATATTCCTCTCACCATCACACAAGACAAGAATAATGGTTGCACCAATTTATCTGCACATGTTCTTGCCAATCTCACTGATGTATGTAGCCACTTTTGTGATACTTACACAAAGAATATACTTGTGTATCAATGTTATTTTAAAATATACTTTTCTTGTGTTACTTTCTTAGCTTTTGTTTATATACAAAGAGTTCAAAAGCATCAGTAAAAACTATTTTTTTCATTAGAAACATTAAAAAATAATTCATCTTATGAATTAATAAATTCACACAATTTTCTTTAAAAACATAAATATTTTATTAAACTGCTTGATTGCTAACAACCTATTACATCAGAATGTTACAAAATATCAGGACCTACATAATTAATTTTGTAAAAACAAATTTACAACTTAATGTGAATGGTGAAATTTACCATGTTCATGGTTAATTATATCATCAAAATTTGAAGTAATCTCACTAGTGTACACATACATCATACAAAGTATTCATTATTTTATTTTTTCTTTTCAACTAGAATTTTACAAATGTAGGCCTTGAAACTGTAATGTGTTCTAGTTTATGCGGCAGGCCATATAAGATGCCTTCACAGGACTGTTTTTGTCCACCACTATTATACAATAGATTAAAATGTGTTTGAAACAATCACTTGACAGGATAAAAACACAAAAAACAAGCTTCAAAGCTGAACTGAAAACTTTTTATTTAATTATTACCATGATTTTTATTTTTATTTTATTTTTTTTATTACTATTATTTTTACTGTCCTGTTATACTCATATCATGTCTACTTGGTTGGTAAGCTACCGGCCTTTAGTTGTGCATGTGCATCAGGTTTGTTTATTTTTTCTGGCAGTCGGGAAAGTGATTATGTAATTTATCGTTGTATAGGCTAAGCTTAAGGTGATCGGTGCATCTGGGAACTCTCTCTGTTCTGTCGCGCTTTTAGTGTGTATTTACTGATGATGGGTTTTAACCTGAAAGTACTTTAAATAAAAAGTTTTTGGTTCAGCTTTGAAACTTGTTTTTTGTATTTTTATTTTGTTTCCCGAACCTGGTCTCTGTTTACTGTGGATCACTTGACAGGAATAGCTATGTGAGATGGAACACCATTCTGAATAAAGATTAATGAACCCAGGCTAATTTGCTAAATTTTATTGCAATATGCTAATAAAATTAGTAAATTATAGCAATAAAATTAGCAATTAGTCTGGGTTCATTAATATTTATTCAGAATGATGTTCCGCCTCATATAGCTATTCCTGTCAAGTGGTTGCTTCAAGCACATTTTAATGATAACTGAATCATCAGTTGCCATTTTCTCACAAAATGACTAGCAGGCTCACCTGATCTGAATCCCTTTTGACTGTGGAGACATCTTAAAGACATTGTCTATAATGAACACATAACCAACTTAATGGCTCTGAAACTAACATTACATATCTTATCCACAGTATTTCAAATGAAACTCCTTCATGCTGTGATTGAACATGCAATTTTCCATTTTGAGCATATTACCAACAATGAAGAACAGTATATAAAGCATACTGTTATATAACCAAACAGTGTCTTATATATATCATAAGTTTTGAGATGTTTTGATTTATCCACTATGGTGTACACCACCATTTACGGACCTAATGGAAATTTTTGGAACTAACTTTGTCAAATAAAATTCCATGATAACAGAAGTCTTCTTGTAAAATATGAAGTTATTTTATTAAATGGTTCCTGAGTTATAACTTTTCGAAATATGAACTTTTAATTATGAACACTATATACAGGGTAATAGCAGCTATGTTTATTTGTAAAAAACATTGCTCTACAAATTTCTAATCTTATTTGTGAAGTATCCAATAAATCAATATATTTTTGAATATATTTAAATTTGAACATTCATATACTGTATATTCATATATTTTTAATATTATAATAATAAAAAAAAAAATAGACATTTATTAAGAATAAATATGGAAAATTGAATGGATAAAGCATGAAAGTGTTACAAGAATATGCAGCTTCATGCCATTTATGCAACTATATTGGCAAATCTTATGCTCTTCCAGAAATAATATTTTTAACTAACTTATGTATAAGCAACTTCCTATAAAATTTATTTTCTTTTCAAAATTTTTTGAATAATACATGAACATATGCAGTAATTATAAAATTGTATTCAATTTATGATTTTTAAATAAAATAACAAATCATAATTCAACCTAACTAGGAGATTCAATCATCCAAATATTCATAACTAGACAAATTTGGCTAGTTATGAATATTTGGATGATTTAATTCCTTAGTTAAGTTGAATTATGATTTGTTATCTTATTTGAGCCAAGTTTGTCTGCCTGAATTTGCCATGAGGGTTCATGGCTATGTTAGCCCATTCAGGAGCACTGATATCAGCATAAGACCAATAATTTCTAAAATTATTCACATTATATATATATCCTGAAATTGGAAATTTGCCAATGTCTTGGTAGTAACCGGCTAAGGCATTAAGACTGTAACCCAAAGATCCTTATTTGACTCCAGGCCAAGGCAAATTTTTAATTTTGAAAAAATAATAAAAATTATAGTTTAATTATTAAATAACAGATGGCACCACCTTAGTCTAAATTTAAATAGCTGTAATTAATTATTAATTCAATAGATGGTGGCACCATAACGTAATTAACAAATAATCGTTAATTTGGCAGTTTAATTCAAAAGTAAGTCACTAAGGATATAATTTGGTAGTTATGAATATTTGAAAATAAAATAAATATGCAATAAATAATGATGTATAACCAATAAAACATTATTACAACATTTTTTTAAACTTTTTTGAGTATGATTCACTTTAAGAAATACATTTTACTACATGACTCATTTAAGCAACCAAATTCTCTCATTCAGCATATAAAAACTAGCTAAAATTTCATTTTTTGTTATAACTGGATCAATTTAATAATATTTTATTACTTTTATTTTTGCTACTAACTTTTGTATGTTATTATAGCTACTTATATACTATTATATTATGCATTTTACTTCTGTTTTTATCTAATAGTTTTTATTTTTATTTATATAAGTATTTTCAAGAATAAGATGTATATTTTTCCTCATAAAAAATAAACAATATTCAATTTTATTTTATCATATTTCTTTTTTCAAAATTTAATGAATATTTTGATTTTTAATAATTTAGGAACCTAATTACAATTTTTAGTATTTCATTTATAGAAAATCATGTAATTAGTTATGATGATTTAAATAATGACCAAAAGTTTAGAATGCATTTCTATCATAAATAAGAGACTCTCTATCTTCATAAAGTATATAATTTATAAATGCAGCTATTCTCATAATATTGATTTGTATTGTTGTTTGAGCTAGCAGCAATAGTTTTCTATATAAAATTATTATTTATATGCATGCTGAGAATTTCTGCTCTAATGTATTTACTCCTGAAATTAAGTTAATAAAATAATTTTAAAATATATATTATTATTTCAGATAAAGAACCACCTAAAGTTATATTTTGTCCAGGAAAAATACAAATGAATTCTAGTGATTTTGAAACTTCAGTTAGCTGGCAGGAACCAATTTTTTCAGATAATTCCAACAGGCCACTTCATGTTACAAGAGTATTAAAAATTTTAATTTAATTATAAATATATGCTATATTTTAATATATAAAATTATATTTATTATTTTATTATAGACAGCATT
The DNA here is from genome assembly GCA_011317285.2 of Androctonus mauritanicus. Lineage (NCBI taxonomy): Eukaryota > Metazoa > Arthropoda > Arachnida > Scorpiones > Buthidae > Androctonus > Androctonus mauritanicus. The sequence goes on from WUQG02439132.1 coordinate 6,026, forward strand.
GCCTGGTCACAAATTTACAAGTGGAAGACATACAGTTGTTTATATAGCAGAAGATTTAAGTGGAAATTCTGAAAAATGCTTATTTGAAGTTATTATTAGTAGTATGTATTGTTTATTATTATATTTTTTAAACTAACTAGTAACAAACAACAATCCAGCACTTCTTAACAGTTTGTTGATTGCTAAGAAGTGCTGGATTGTTGTTTGTTACTAGTTAGTTAGACTGAAAGAAAAGCAGTTAAGTGAAACATGAATTATTTTTTAAATTAATAATTGCTATATATATTCGTATATAAGCCAACCTCTGTAAAGAGATTGGCTTATACAATTTAATAACAACATTTTATTACTTTTATTTTTACTACTAACTTTTGTAACTACTTCAGAGTTTAAAAATTGATAAAAATTTTAAATTCATATATAACCTAATTCCACTTTTTGAGTATTGGCATATGATATTCATTGAAATAAATGGATCATTTTTTATAACTAAAAATTTTCAAAAAATTAATTTCACTATTAAAATAAATATGACTTCTTAGATAAAATATCAACTTATAGGATGGAAACATTGCAGCATGATGCTAATAAAAAGCTAAATGAAGAGTATGACTTGAGCTTTTTGCATTTCTCTACAGTATGATTTTATTGAAGTATTTATTTGGTAGAAAATATAAAAAAAATATTAATAGTTTCCATCATTTCCAAATTTCAACAAAAACATTTAATAAAAAATCAGAATCAATAGATGATAAAGAAATTTTACTGGAGCTAACAAAGAAAGTAATTGACCAATATACACATGATCACTTAATGTACAAATCTGATGTTCAAAATTAAGTGCAACATAATCATCCCATATTCTCTAAATAAACCAGAATTATCGGAAAATACAAAAATCTGTGATCAGAAATATTGGGGATTGCTATATTTCCATTAAAAATATCAATAGTGGCTAAAATCAATCTGCCCATTTCCAATCTTATCTGTCAAGTATCAACAAATTTATATTTTTGAATATATTTAAATATGTGCATTCATACACATATTTTTTTAATAATAGAATTAACAAGAAATAAATTTTTTTTGATAATAAATTCAGCTGATCTTGCTGCTATTACAAAGAGAATTTAACATGACCACTTTATATCTTTTCAATTATATTTGTGTAGTATCTGATATTTAAATACCTATACAAATATTTATGTATAGTCATACATAATCATATTTTTATAAAAAAAATTGAAAGAATAAGATGGTAGATGGTGGAGATAGTATAATAGGAATGTAACAGGACTGTGCCAGTGAATTTTAGGATCCTAAGAAAAATTTTACAAATTTTGATTACCCCATGTATAAATTGATCTCCTTATTCAAATTTTTTTCTTTCATAAAAAATTTCTTTGTTTATACATAAGCATATACAATACTTATTATATTTCCCTTTTAATATAATATATACATATAATATAAGTGTAAGCTTGGAAGAGTAATTCTATTTGAGCAATATTATTGGGGTTACAATGACTACATGATTTGCCAGCTGGGTGATATTATTGGATTAAAATGGTCAGTTTTTTGGTAACAGCAGTCTTATTGGGTTTTAATGGTCATATGATCATTGTATTTGAAATTAATGCATATATCAAGTACTGTGATGGATATTATTTTGTCAGACTTCTGAAATTCATAATAAACAATGTCCTGGTTTGAGAAATCAAAATAACACACAACAACAAACTTATAAATCTAACAAAAAAAGATTTTTTATTATAAAGTATTTTCAGATGTTAAGCCACCATCAGTACACTACAGACTGAAGAAGCAACAATTGGAAAATATTTCCTGATATATGATTACTGCTAAACCATGCCCATACCATGATAAATAATGCTACTCTTTCTCTTCGACTACAAGAAAAATAAACAAAGTCACATATGCACACCAACCTATGAAAGGAAGCTTACCACTCTGGAATATGCTGTTAAAAAGGATCATTTCACAATCAAGACATAAAAAATAAACAGTAATAAAACATACAAAAATTATATCAAACAAGATAAAAGACATAAAAATAACACTAATATAAATAAAGCGTAATGGATCACAGTGGTACACTTTCTATATATTTAATAAGGAATTCCTAGGCCACAAGTAAGTTATCCACATTTTTTTTTTTTTGATAATGTCCTCATTAGGACTCTTCTTATAAATTTGCCATTTTACTTAGTTAAAGTCCTTTCCAATATTTTGTCCCTTCCTATTGATGGTTCCATAGGCCATTGATGTTGTTCAATAGTTCCAAATCAATGAGAACAGTAGAAGCCTTCCCAGAAGTAAGGTTATGAAAGTACTGTTTTAGCTATTCCCATAGTTTCTTGTAAGTGATATCAATATATGCTTGCCAAGAACTATCCCAAGTATTAATTAATGGAATTTTATAAACCAGTGGTGTTCAATCTTTTTTGTTATGTGAATTATTTTTCTATACTTGGGATAGAAAGGTAACTCTCTTATATAGATCATGTTCCCAACCCAAGGAGCTTGCCCCAACCTGATATTTGATTATGTACTATGCAGTTAAATGCACTCACTGACTTCAGAAGACCCACTCTCCCAGCCCTAAAAACTTTAAAGAAATTAAAACTTTATGTATTTAAAAATTTATCATTTTTTTAATTATTTTAATTCAACAAATAAAACAAATATATTAGAATAAAATATTTATTTCTCTACTTTGGAAAACTAAAGTTAGAAAAACAACAGATTGATTATAAACTCCTAAGTTACAGGAAATACTGGTTGATTAAAAAAAAGTTAATATAAAATTTGGCATTGTTTGGAGCTTGCAATATTTTTATAGTCAGGTTGATATGAAGAAGTGGTCAATGGCAGACACTCATCCAAATGAACATTCGGATGAGTGTCTTGATTTTTGATTTCTTGATTTTTTTATGACATTTATATTTGAAAAAATGGATTCTGCCAAATATGTTGATCTGAAATATGACAGAATTTTTTGCACAATACCAGTTAATACTGGAAACTTTCCATGCCTATACTTCCAAATGATAAGAAAATTATTGATTTGACAATTTTAACGAAAAATAAACAATAGCAATGTGTTTAAAGATAATTAAAAACTAATAACTTATTTATCATTATGTTGTATTATGTTTTCAGTTTTTATTAAATTTGTAAAGAGGAATAAACGAGAGATTGATCAAAAATCACTCCATGATTGACCAGTTGATCACAATCGACTGATTAAACACTGCTGTTATAAACCCTTGCCCTTTCAAACATAGGACGGACTATCTTGTCAGTCTGTATAACACCAAAAACAGAATTATTATACATAATAGGTATTTTAATATTATGCAACCTTCCAATTTTTTTCTTTTACATTATCTAACACATGTTGGGGAAAATTATCTTTAAAAATATCCACTTTAATTGGATTGTAATTTTTCATAGTTAGACATCTGTACTGATGTAATATTTACTTTTAATGTCTTATACAATTTATAAAAAAATTTTTTAGTCTGTATTCATACTTGTTGAGAAAATTAACAGTTACTATTAATAATAGCTATGGAATTGCTCTTGAACTAGAGCAATTTGACAGTGAAGGGTTTCACTTTTTGAATGTTTGGATTGAAAAGATTGAAATGTTTGTTTTGCAAATATAATAATAAAATATTTGTAGACAAATATCTCTAATGAGCTAATTTGGAGTTAAATTGTAATTTAACTTCAAATTAACTTACTAGCAGTATTTGGCTAGAAATATTTGATTAAATAATAATAATTAAATATACTGTATATGCAGCATTTATACAATATGTATAATATTAATATGGTACTGTATATTCTTTCCTACAATTTTTGATATATTCTTTCCTTGGTAGATCTAGAAAAGGATATATCAGAATACATAGAATAAAGATTAAGACTAAAGCAGATAAGAGATTATCATTAGAAAATGTTACATTAAAAACATTTAGGCAAGATCATCGGGCTTGGCAACACTTAAGATGTGTGGTGTGAGAGATGGTGAAGTTACTTAATGGTATATGGTCGAAGTCTTTTTTGTAACAAATCTATTGTGCTTAGGTGTACTTTTATAACACCTACAATAGTACCTGTTGTAGTATACTTATAACAATGTGTTTTGTAGTAACAATAAATACAACAGAAAATATCATATAATGATAAGAAAAGCATCTAAGTTAACAGTTGGCTTATTTTTATTTCTGAAATATTATAGGAACAATAAAATCTTTGGTGATTCTATAATTGCTATATTTTTTATATTCCTAAACTTTGAAAATCTGCAGTTATATAAAATTATTTAAAAGATTTAGTTAACTTAGATGCTTTTACTTGACTATGAATTTCACCAGGATTGTTCTTAATGATTGTCTATTTTATGACAGCACAAGAGTGGCCAATTAATAATGGCAGCCAAATAATGCACAAGGATGGCATAAAGATTAGTAATGGCCCTAAGTTTCGTTATGCATATTACTTTTGTGAAAAACATGAAAATATCTTATTTTTTGACTTGAGTGTGTTTCTTCCTGACAGAAGAGATATATTTTCATAAATTTAAAACATTTTTCTTAACTTAATATCATCAATGAATGCACAGTCAAATAGATTAGTATTATATACTATGAGAATAATTTAGACAAGTCATATTAAAACAGATAATATAAACATGAAATATAATAAGTCTTATCCAAACAGCGTAAATATAAACTTTTTAATTTGACTGTGCTAGTGGTTTGATGATAGATTATATATTGTAATTAAAATATATATTTTATTTTTATGTTATTATGATATAATATTTTCAAGCAATGGTGTTTTCTTTGAAATAAATTGTATTATAAAATAATTTATTATATAATAATCTTAATATGATTTATTGCTCATTATAGAAAATGATTGTCCTTATCATCCTCCTCCTATTAATGGAGCAATTGCTTGTCATTATTGGATAAATGGACAAATGTGTGAAGTTTCTTGTAATGAGAAGTTTGATTTCTCTTCTAAGCCAGCTGACTGGTATATATGTGATGCATCAAATGAATGGAAAACATATCCTCAGGAATATTCAATTCCCTGGCCAGACTGTGGAGGTTTGTGGAATACTAATTTAAAATTTTAAATAATCTATTTTGTATAATATAATTTTATATATATGATTTATTTTATAGAATGGTATTTTCCAAATCGTATGAGAACAATGATAAAGAGTTATTATTTCAGTGGTAATTGCCATGATCCTAGAGTTCAAAGATCTATACAAGAAGCATATATGAAACATTTTCAAAGTCAGTTTGATACAAAAAAATATTGTATGGACATTTGTTCTGTGGATTCTGTTAAAGTAACTTGTGGTAAAAATAATTTTTCAATTCCATTAAGAATAAAACGAGATGCATGGACATTTCCATTAAATGACATGATTGAAATAGAAATAGAAATAACAGTTTCATCTGAAACAAAGGTAACATTAATTAACATTTTTAATAAAATGGGTATTTAATATATTGTATTAATAAATAAAGATGAGGTCAATTAGTTTTTTTAATAATCATTATAATTTGTCTTAGAATCTCAAAAATACAAAGTAAATACAGTACTATACAAAAACTACTCTTTGATAAAATAAAATAATTGCAAGCTTATAAACTTTTAATAGCAAAAATCCAATACCTTCCTTTATTTCAGATAAAATTATGAATGAAACTCAAAATTTTTGCAATCATAGGACTAGTTGTTAGCAAAATTGATTTTTAAAGAAAACACCAAATAATTTTGTTTTAATTGACTATAAACTTACAAAATATATGTAATACAATATTAAATATTGATAATGTATCTTAGATATGATATTTAAAAAATTTATAAATGTACTGGATACATTTTTTATTACATTTTAGATATTTTTCAATCCAAATTAGAATCAAATTAAAAACCCATATTTTACAATAATATGTATTTCATTGCATATACAATAATCTGTTAGTCTTACAATATTTGTTTTACTATAGCATTAAACACAGAAATAGTTGTGTATTTGATCTTAAATTACATCATACAAATTCCTGTTAGAATGTACAATTTTATAAATTGTACATTTTAATAGGAATGTAATTTGTATAACGTAATTTTATATATATAATATTCTCCCTTATATAATTTTCTTCTCAGATTTAGAAGAAAAAATTAAATAAAATGATTTGCTTTATTTTTGGGCCTTGGCTTTTATTAAGTATACAGTATATTTGTTAACAAATATCAGAAATTTTAAAAATATTTTCCATTATTTTAAGTCTTCAAAGAAACATTATTCAAATAATGATTTAAAAAAAAAAGTAAAATCAAAACCAACACACAAAGAAACTTTCACTGTAATGGAATGAACAGAAATGCAGCCAGCCAATACCATTCACCAGAAGTTCAGATCATTGTATGAACTCCTAATTCATCATTTTATAAATTTTATAGTATTTTTTTTTATAGGGTAATGATACAGTTTTATATACTGAAAATAATAAAAAAATAACTGTTATATTGTCTTTTAAATTTCAAATTGAAATGATAACTAATAAAATTCACCAAAACGTTGTCTTCATCAAATAATATTCACAGGAAATCAACAATTCCCATGCTCTCTATTCTTGGTTTTTGGCAACTATAGTTTCTAACCATTATGTATGGAATATCCATTTATGTATCAGCAGATCAATTGTACTTAGATAAAATACATTCAGCATATCATCAGGCAATCAAATTATTTGAGTCTCTTCTGTTCAATAACTCAGCTATTTTTTGATTAATGCTTTGTACTAAATTACTAAATTACATTAATTACAATATTAGTACTATTGTAGTTAATGTTTTCTTTCAAAGAATACTTTATGAAATTGCTAAATCATATAAGTATTAAATTTTGGATATTATTTTCAGTGTGTCTTTTCAATTTTTATGCTGCTTTCTAATCAAAGACTAATAAATAGCACTGTGTAACTTTATGCTACTTTCCAATCAGTAATTATTAAATGGCAAGAAACTCCTGTGTCTACTATGATCTATCTATATCTTGGTGGGATCAACTGAAATGTTGAAGGATGGTTCAACCAGTCATGCTTGGACCCCTCCTGAAAAATCTGGAAGTATGAGACATGAAATTGAACTTAGATCTTCCAATGTGATAAGTGACTGTTTTACATTCTGGTTATCTTGAAGGATGGGGGATTGATGAATTGAACCCAGTTTTCTTTAAATGTAGATATAGAACCTGAAATTGAATTTTGATATTTCAGGTAATAAATGACAATATATTGTTCCATAAGAAGTTTTTATAACGATTTTTATGTTGGAAACTGGCTTCAGTGAAAAACAATTATTATTTTTGGGCTAGGAATGTACTATAATTTTTTTAATGAAAATCAATACCAATTTAGATCTTGATTTACAAGCTTTTTCTAAAAACATTTTAATCTTGTAGACTGGATTTAAAATGGAATACAACTGTAATACATCAACCAGTTTACATATTTCATAATTTATATAATTATATGTAAATTACATAAAATAATTTTCTTTTTTAACAAGAACAAAACTAAGCACTTTTAGCGAGCAACATTTATTTAAGTAAAACGTTTTCGGACATCTATTCGTGTCCC
>WUQG02439143.1:0-13727 GCA_011317285.2 Androctonus mauritanicus
CATGTAAATAATTTTTGATGTAATGTTTGATAGAATTATTATTACGTCCCGTCCTCTCATACGTCGTCATAAGTTTCCCATGGGAAATATACATATCGGTAAGACATTAACGCCAATTGTCGCAATGCATATGACTTACAGCCAATAACCCGCACGTTTTCTACTTTTTTTGGTTGTAAATGTCATTAGTAGTTTCTTCATATTGCAAAATTTTGCAGGTCCGCGTTACCTATATATGTATGTCTTTTTTATTTTGCCATTTCCCAATCTAACGTTTTCCTCAATCTAATGTTGTTTTTTGCTGTCCCTTGGAAAACGTTAGATCGAAGTTTTACTGTAGTATGCTAGGATAGGAATATGGTATGATGATGCTTATATTGCTTAAATATATAGTTTTGAGAGTATGAATAAAAACATACTGAAGAAAGCTAGAATAGTATGTTAGGATAGGAATATAGTGTGATGATGCTTTTTATTAGATTCCTAAGAAAGATGCATATACTATATCTTTGAACAGTATATCTTTGAATCCTGATCATTTTATAAGCTTTTATTTTTTATCATACTTTTTCTAATTTATCATTTTTGATCCAATTTAATATTTTTGAACAAGATCTTGAAAATATTAAATTTCAAAAATTAAATAATAGTTTTTAAAGAATGCCAGCTTTTGAGAATTACTTTAATTATAAAATGCACTTTTTCCTTATAAATATCTTTAAAAATTGCCCTACTTCTTATAAACCAAAAGTGATAATCGAGCATCTTAAAATCAAGAAATCAGCAGATGATAAAAAAGCAATTAACTGATTATTTACATTGTTAAAACAGATATAACAGCTAGTCAGTATACTTTTCAATATGACAGAAGTAAAAATCTCATCAGAAATTTGATTCCCCTTTTTATTTTACCCCTTAATTAAAGGGGATAACATAAAAAGAGGAAAAAATTTCTTGAATTCAATGTGAAGGCCCCAAGTAGAGCTAAGGTGCCTTTCTCAAGTTATGGGGCCCAAAGTTGGGTTCCAAATTATAACCTTTACTGTTTCCTGCAAAATTTTTTCATATCAAATAATTTAAACAATTTTAAATGTATCTTATCATTTTGAATCAAATGCAGTCAGTTTAAATAAACTATGATTTACCTTTATGAAATTATGTAATTTTTTTCACTTCTGGTAATTTATCTGTTCCTAAGCTTGGTAGAATTTTAAATCATTAAATTTTTGCATTATTTTGTAATATTGATGTGAATATTACATAATATTTATAAGAATAGTATATGAAAACTAATAATAGCATGTACATTTAGATTTCAGTGTTATATTTTAATTATTGCAATTACTAGTTACCAAAATATTTCATTCAAAATCAACATGCATTTTTTTCAAACATTGCCTGGCAGGTAGATGCCCTATTTTGTTTGGGAATTGTGAGCCAGATAATTTTGGCTGTGGGCTAGACTTGGCCTATGATCATAGGTTGCTGACCTGTCCTATACCTTTATTGACTTTCAGATTTTGCTTTTATTGAATTTTAACTTTCCATTGTATTAACAATAAATTTCTTTAAAAGTTTTTCCTTAAATTTATTATTTCAAAATTAGGGTGCGTCTTTTATGCCACATTGACAATAAATATAGTGTTTGTTTCAGTATTATTCATTAAGTTAAATACTGTATTTGGTTATTAGTGTTATATCAAATTACTGTTTTATTTAGCTTATTTTTTATAGATTCTAATCTGTAATATAAGATTATATAAATAAAACTAGATAGATATATTTGTGATGAAGATAAATTGAAAAATATTTGAAACTTAACGTAATCTATAAAATAATTATAAAAATTTTTATTTCAGACCTCTTGGAACATATAATAGTTTAACAGATCAACATTTAACCCACTACTTCAAAAAACCAAGTGTTAAACGTCAGTTAAGAAATGCTGGACTGGTAAAACTGAAATTATTATTAATTTAAATTTAAGTGACTTTTATAACAATAAATAAATTTAAAAGTATATTCTATTAAGATAAATAAGTGTAATTAATCAAGATTTATAAATCTATATTCTTTGAATATCATTTGTTATGATTTTTTTCCAATCTTCTTGTTTTTAGATTTATATCTATTAATATGCAAGAGACAAGAATATTATAAATCCAAATCTTCATAATATATATATTATGAGCCCTCTTTGTGTCAGTAATGATCTTGAAAACAAACTTCCTTAAATGACACAAATTAAAGTATAATTTCCATAATAAACTATTGAACTATGTAAAATAAGTATAACTATTTTCAACAAGTAAAGTTTAAAGAAATAATAAATGCAGTTTCCAATTGACTATTTTCTATTTTGAATTATGAAATAAAAAATAAAATCTCTCAAAATATTTATTGAAAGTATGCTGAACAGCTTTGTTTTGTATCCATATAAATTTCATAACAGCAATTAATATCATATGTTATCATCTATAAGAAAATTTGGGGATATGATTTTCTTATGGATGATAGCAAATTTCCTAACCAGTTTCCTAATGATAGTAAATATCCAAATGAATGAATTTTGTTTGTACATACAGACTCTGATATCTGCACTATATAGGTTATATACAAATGTTTTTGGAATGATAATCAAATCATATATAATGTAAAGTACTATGCTATCAAAGGATGAAGAGTTTGCTGAATGATTTATGAAATTTTGATACTCTAAGCATAATGCTGTGTTAATTATTTTACATTGCAACTTCAGAAATAATTCAAACCAGAATGATAGAAAGTAGTTTCTGGGTGTACGAGTATATGAGTTGAAAATGGTGAATATGTTGAGAATTTAGAATAAGTAAGTAAATAAATTTTATAGTGAAACTTAAATAAAAATTAATACTATAATTTTAAAAAATTGTCTAATTTAATCTATTAAGGGCATTTATTATCAATTAAATTAATATTAAATGAAATAAATATCTGAGTGAAAATAAATCAATAGGTTAACAGATTTTAAAAAATAATTATTTTAATTACATTATAAGCATTTAAAAATTAATCTGATTAGAATAAAATAATTGATTAATGTGTGAAAATATCACATGACAAAAGAAGCTGTATTTTAAATTAAAATGAAAACTAACAGATTTTTGATTCCATGGTTATGTTTATATGATTATAAAAAATTTATTAATTTCTGAACAAATTAAAATTTTCTTCTAAACAGGTTCCATGATGACACTAAATTCTATGAATTATCCTTGTTTCAATAGATAATTAATACCTATTAATTCTATTGTGCATATTAACTGACTAGCCATTCTATTTTGTTCTAATTTTCTGTAAATTGTTAATAAACACTGTTAAAATAGGAAGAACTAAGCAATATTTACATCTTCATTGTTATTGGTTTAAAAACTCTGGCATCATGTCTGATGATTTTTCTAAGGGAAAACTTTAAATATACAGACTGTGGCTGGTAGTTTGAAGTTCTGTTGTCAAAAACCAAATCATAAATTTGGTGGCTTAATGTAAAATTTGCTTAATAGATATACCAATAATTCTATGGTAGATCAAGATAATAATTATATAGAATATGATATAGAAATATCTAATTTCAGTTCTAACCTCAATGATTAATTTTTAATTGAATTTTAATGATAAATGAACAATACTCTTCAAAGTAATCTTGGAATGAAATCAATGAGCAAAGATAATCTCATTCAAACAGTTAAAGTTTAAAAAAATATTTTATGAATAAAATTTAAAAATTAAAATCATTTTTTGATATTCATTTTAAAAATCTAAATTAAAATATTTCAGATAACTAAAGAAGGAACTATTATACCTGATTCTATCCGTCAATTACGAGAAACAGAAAAACAACAACAAAAACAAGCTCATGAATTTCTTGCTAATGCTATTGTTCAAAAGACTTTGGAATTGGAACGTCTTAGAGAAGCAGAGATCCAGCATCACTTAGATGACATAAATAAGATAGAATTAGTAGAAAGAATAAAAGTAAGACATTATTTTAATTGTATATTCTTTTATAAATAAAATTCTGTTTATTATCTTTGAATAATAATCTTTTGTTGATAAAATGAAATTATATGATGATTAAAAAAATTAATGGCATCTTTTCAGTTTTTGAACTAAAATTCTTTTTAAGTCCATTTTACTAATAATGTGTAACAAAAAGTTATATTTAAAGTTTTTGTTAAAAAAATATTTTTCATATTCTCTAATAGAAACTAATTAGGGGACTAGCATCAAGTTAAACCAAATACTTACAGCCAAATTAACTCCTAGTGTCAAAATTCAGAATTATGATACTAGGAGTTAATTTGACTGTAAATATTTGGCTTAATTTGATATAATTTTTCATCATGAAATTAAATTTTTAAATTAGTTTATAATTTTTGTTGATTTTTATTAATTAATAAATTAATTAATAATTTTATGCTGTTATTATTATTAAATTGATGGTAACTTTAATATGTTTTATAATAAATTATATATTCCTATGAAATTAATGTAAATGCAAATTACTGAATTCGTAATTTTTTAAGGCATTTTTCTATTGAAATTATATTTGATTCAACAATAAATTTATAATTATTTTCTAGAGTGCTAGAAGTAAATCCACCAAGAATCATGCTTTATTACCATATCAGTCTGCTTCTAAATTCTCTCGATCAGCAGATTCTCTAAGTTTACCTCTATTACAGACAAGAGATTATAACTGGAATAAAAGTAGTTTTCCATTTAATTACACTTTACCTGATTATATATTAGAAAATGGCAAAAATATTGATAAAGTTAATGTAAGTAAATCAAAACAACTTTTAAATTTCAAAAATATCAAAATTATTTAATCAGCATTATACAGGGCTTGAAAAATCTGTCTATTCTCAGTTATCAAATTTTATTGGATGATGCTGAAAATGAAATATAATTTGAAATTCTATATAATGGGATATTTATTTCTTATTGTTTAGTGGGATATTTATTTCTTATTATTGCATATAGCATAGTAACAATAAGAAATAAATATCTAAGAAAGCAACTTGAACACTAATATGCTAATGGTTGTTTTGTAAGAGAATTATTGATATTATTGAATTATTTATTTATAAGAGAGTTCAGTTCTTGCATTTGAGGAAAATATATTTTATTACACATATTTATTGATAAGTATCTTTATTTTCCTGGCAAAGATTTTTTTCCAAAAGATATAATCCTTTAGAATATTTTTTTAAATACATTAAAATACAATCTATTGTAACATAATTAATGTTAAATATGAAGACGTACAAGATATAAAAGAACATATTGTATGAATTGACTACTATTTGGTAAATAAGCTATTTTGATTAATTATGTTTTTGTTTGTTTAAAAAATTAAAACTAATGATGACGATAAATTCAAATGATGTTTGGAAATAATATATTTAGTAACCAAGAGTATATTGAAAATATTTACATTAGAATTAATAGGAAATTAGTTATTATTTTATAGATTTTTCTAACAAACTATTTTTACGGTCCTTATTACCTCTATAAATTAAGAATAAATAAAATATGCTGTAAATGCATTAACTTCAATTATAAGTCTACTCACTAGCACCAACAGGAACTATTGCTAAGGAATATCATTACTGGGGATGAAAAATGGATTCAGTACGTTAATATCATGTGAAAATAACAATGGATAGTTAAAAACCAACTACACAAACCAGATCTAGAAAAAGCCTTCAGTCAAGGATAATAGTGTTGAGTGTTTGGTGGGATTATAGAAGAATAATCCACTATGAACTGCTCAAATGCAACAAAACAATTACTGATGATCTATACAGGCAACAGCTTCAAAGATTACAAAATAGGCCTTCAAGAATGTTTTCCTGGCCTTGTCAACAGCAAAAAAGTTGTACTGCTCCATGATAATGTGTGAATGCATGTTTCTAAATTTGTTCAGGAGAAATTTTGGTGTTTGAATGATCAGTATCACTACATTCAGCATACTCTCTGGATGGCACAAGATCCGGAAGTATGCTGGATACATTGGATACATTTTGTAATGATCTAACAAGTTATCACCTGTTCAGATCATTACAAAATGGAAAAATTCAATTCTTTCATTCAGGACTTTTTTGTATCGAAAGATAAACTTTTATTCAGAAGGCATTCATCAATTACTTTAAAATTGGAAACTATCATTAATAACAATGGTGATTATATAATTGATTAAATGTAAGCCTATTTTTTTTTAATGAATAAAAATTTTTTTTAAATACAATTGGAATTATTTATGTTACAACCCAATATAAAAAAATTCATTCTAAAGCATTGATTACTTTACCTATTTAATTTTTTTTAACACAATATGATTTTTATTAACATTTATTTAATGCTTAATTTAATTAATATTTTAACAGATATCTGATATTCTTTGATATTCTGTAATGTTCTTTGACATAGTTCTTGATTTTTTGCTTGAATCTCACTGCCATAAATCAGAGCCATCATAAATTAGAAATGCCCAAAATTTATGGATTGTCTACTACCAATATTTATTATTACACTCCACAATATGATGATAAATTTAACAAACAAAAATACAAAACCTCAAAAAGAATGCTTATTGTATATCAGGCTATTGATCAGGGACTCAAACCCTTTATCAATTGCATTGACCAATCAGAATTTATTGATGATGATGATGTCATAAGTATAAGTGGTCATAAGCTGAGGGATACCTATATTTCTACTATTAGAAAACAGAAAAATATGAATATTTCAGTGGAAGCATCATTCATATTATGAGAGAAAATAAAAATCAAAATACATAAAATTATTATTAATAGAGTAGAAGTTTGGTCAACTTACATTGATCATCAAAAATACAAAGCATAAGCAAAATGATTTATTCAAATACTTTGGATCTATTCATGTAGCAAACAAAATTGCATTCAGAATTATAAATATATTAGTTTGCACTTGAACTGTAATATCTGTCATATTAAAATTAAATATCACATAAGTAAATCTTTTGGGTTTAATATTGTAACAGAAAGTTTTTTGAACTGAATCAATTTTTGGAGGATGGATTCAGTATTTTGCTGCCTATCCTTAAAAATGGACAAATTTTTCAAACCTTGATTATATCTTCTAAACACAGACTTGATTCAAATTTATAGTAATTTTTTTATATTTTATAGTTTTTCAGAGTTTTATTTCAGATACAACTTTGCTTTAAGCTACTTTTTAGAACAAGTTTTTATGCCATACAGATTTCTTTTTAAATCTCTGCATTCACTATATTATTATTAATATTCACTTTTGCCATTACCAAATATGAGTATTGCAAAGCTTTTTGTTATTTTCCTTTCTTTTACTGCTTGAGTGTATTAATCATTTATAGAAAAATGAATATCTGTTTTAACTTCCATTTGGAATTTAACCAAAAATAATAGCTTGAATATAAATCAATATTTTTTCAAGAAAATCAACAATGCAAAATCATTATCAGAAGTCCATGCCATATTTAAGATCTGAAAGAAATGTTTGATAAAGCTGGAAGAATTTTTGTGAAAATTCACTTTTGTAATATTCTGCTAGCATGTTTAAACACAATGCAGATTGTGAGAGACAGGTCAGATTTATATATAAATTGGATAGGCTTAGAGTCTTACATTACAAAAAACTTCATAGTTCATTAAAAAAATTACATACATTTGTAAATAATGTAAATTAAAAAATAAACTATTCATTTGGAGATATTATTAGATTAAAATATTCAAAATCAATTTATTTTTGCCAAAAAATATATTTATCAAATAAAATAGTAAAATAATGCTATTTTTTTCATAGCAAACAAGATGATAAAATTAAATTTTTAATTTAGTGTGGATAGTTCCCATCTTCATGAGTTAACTTGTTCTTGTAGTGAACTCATTAATTAAGAACTCTTAAATCAATTTCCCCATAGACATAATATTAAAACTAGGAGTTCTGTTCTCAGTAATGCAAATTGACCACAATAAAATTAAGTAAAAGTCAACAAAATCAATATCTTATGATTAAACAATGATTTATTATCTAAATTAATGAAAATATAGTCTTTAAAATTAAGCAAATTATAATAATAAGGAAATTATTTACATATTATTATTATTGACAGATAAGTAGATGAACTTTAATGCAGCTGAACTATTCTCACAAAACTGCTCTTTTTCAGTACTTTATATAGTATCTTTAGGTTCTAGCACAATTGAGCAGACCTCATAGACATTACGACAAACTTTTTTATTAGGCTTTCTCTGAAGCGCTTTCGACTATACAGTCATCCTCAGTTTGTCGTAATGTCTATGAGGTCTGCTCAATTGTGCTAGAACCTAAAGATACTATGCAGCTGAACTACTAGGGATAATACTATACTATCTACTATCTTAGGAATTAGATAGGAATAGAAGTTATTTGCATAATATACCTGATAAAACCAGAGGAAAATGTAAAATGATTTACCACTTCAGAATGTAACGATATCTATTACATCAAGATGATGATTTCTGATATCCATTTGGAAAATGGTTGATGTAATATGTTATGAAACCGATTGAAATTTTTGGAAAATAATCTGAATTTTATATAAGAAAAAAAATGTATTTTACTGTTCATTCAAGTAAATAAATTGATTTTATTTATTTGAAATATATATATTCATCATTTATTTTGGAAGAACAATTATTTTCTGTTTTTAAAATAACCATTTATTTTGGATACTTCAAGATCTGAAATAAATTATTCCTATTTAAAATGGAATAAGTGTGCTAAGCAAAGCTATATTAAATTTTAAATAGTCATAGTGACAATGCCACTTGCTTTTAATTGATCAGATATACAAACTTGTAACAGAAAGTTTTTTTTGAACTGAATCAATTTTTGGAGGATGGATTCAGTATTTTGCTGCCTATCTTAAAAATGGACAAATTTTTCAAACCTTGATTATATCTTCTAAACACAGACTTGATTCAAATTTATAGTAATTTCTTTATATTTTATAATTTTTCAGAGTTTTATTTCAGATACAACTTTGCTTTAAGCTACTTTTTAGAACATATAGTTTCCAAAAATACATATTTCTTTCTTATTATATTTTTATATTCATCAACAATAATTAAACTTGACTGATTGACTTTACATTTTTGGAGCAATTAATTAATAATCATCCATTTCTAAATCATTAAATTTATATTAAAATGAATTTAATTACTGAAACTTTGCAAGAGAGTGAAATGATAACTGAATTTAATAAAATTCAACTTCCTAAAAATAATAATTATTTAAGTCTAAAAATATAATTTAAAAATAATAAATAAGTAAATAAATAAATAAAAAGATTATCTAGTTCCCTACCTTATAAAATTGTGATAAATATAGATGCCAATTTTTATTTTCCTTTTTAGAATATTGCTGTTAATAGATCATTTTATCTTTCATCTTTAGAGATGATATGTTCTCATTTTTAGAAATAAATTTGAAATAATTGTATTTATTGTGTGCTTTTTTGATTTAGAAGATAGAGTTTTTTCGTTAGAGATTTTAATTCCATTCATTCAAAGTTCATTGCAAACTGCCAGTAATGATAAATGCAGAACTTACTAATCAGATTGAAAATTGGGATTCTGAAGTTGACAGTGACTCTGCCTCTATCAGTTTCATAATCTAATTAAAATAACTAAAGAAATAAATATAAAAATTTATTTGCTAATAAAAAATCAAAAATTTTAATTGTTTTTTTAAATTTAAGAAAGAAGAATATCTGTTAGGAAGTCAACAAATTAAGAAAGGATCTTCTGCAAAACTACATAAAGAAAGGAAAAATGAAAATTTTGATTATCAGCGATCTAAATCTGCAGGTGCAAAGTTGAAGGTAGCTAAATATATATTTAAATTAAACCAAAATTATTTTTTATTAAAATAATTGAAACAGTTTTATTATTGCAGAATATAGATTCTCATAATCAAATTTATAAAAATGCTTTTAAAGTTTTGTTAAATTCATCTGTTTCACCATATTTATTACCCATATTATCAAAAGGAAAATCTATATCAAATATCCAAAGAAACTTATCTGCTAACTTTAGAACCAGAAAGAAAACCAAATCAATCAACAAAAATAAAAAGAATAATCAACATAAAATTTCAAAAAGTATTGAAGAACCAACTGCTGTAAATTTATATGAATCACATAATAATAATAATATGGAATATTTTAAAATAAAAAAGGTTAGGATTGTAAAATTTATTTTTTTATTAAAATTTTTATTTAAATATTAAGTAATAAGTGAAATTAATACTGTATTTTAAAATTTTACAGATGACTTATAATTAATAAAAAAAATAATTTTTAAAGTTATATAAATATTTTTGTTCTCAGTGTAATTAATTTAATATAAATTATATAATTAAAAATTATTTATTAAAATGAAATTTTAATACAATCAAGTCAGGATTAATTCTTTAGATCTTTTTAATTGGCCAAAAATAAATATTTAAAGCTACTTCAGTAGTAAAGATGTATTTATTATTGTGAACATTCATATATGAATTTAAATATACTACTATACTGTATATTTTTGGCTAAGTTATATAAAAGTTTTGAATAAAAAAAAATTATGAAATAATATAATAAAAATTCAAAGTACAAACATATAATTCACGACATAGTAACAACAGTAGCTCCTGATTTATGTAAGACTTGCAGTCCAGCAATGTTATATAAGTTGAATTTACCTACATAAATTATTAAGCAATTATAGTAAAATTAAAAATATTTACTATATAGGGTGATTCACTTAAAGTGTGACAGGTGATTTTCTCTATAATCCCATTAGATAGGAAATTGATCTAAACAAGAAAATATTCATATTAAAATGATATTTTATTTGATGTATGATTTGTTATGCTTTTATGTTTGTAAATAGGCAAAATCGGGGTGTACTTTAAAATTTTTATAATAATGGCATCTTTTTTTACTGCCAATACAAAATTCTTTTTTCATTAAAAAAATTTGTTTGAAACATTTTTCAAATTAATAATTTTTCAGGTGCAAAGTGTTTAAAAATTTATTGTTTGATTTGTAAACAAACTGTGCTTCAGTGGACCCTGTGCGATGCAACTATACACCACTAGGCTTTGCATGACATTGCTGCACTCACTGCCTTCAAGAAACTCAGCAAAGTTTATGCTACATAGATATGCTATATCCTAGATTTTAAATGTTCTTTACCTCAAAAATTATTAAAATCCAGGAAGTAGTATGGCCATGTAGTATAAACCTTTGCCAAGCCACTTGAAGACAGTGAATGGAGTGACATCATGCAAAACCTAGTAGCACATAAAGTCACATCACGCAGAGTCCATACAGCACAGTTTGTTTACAAACCAGACAACAGATTTTTAAACACTTTGTATCTCTAAAATTATTAGTTTATTTGAAAAATGCTTCAAATTTTTTTAATGAAAAAAGAATTTTCTATTGATGATAAAAAAAAAAGAGGCCATTATTATGAAAATTTTAAAGTATCCCAATTTTCCCTATTTATATTCATGATAGCATAATGAATCATATATCAAATAAAAGATTGTTTTAATATGAATATTTTTCCATATAGATCAATTTCCTATCTAACAGGGTTGTGAAGAAAATCACATGTCATGCTTTAAGTGAATCATCTGTAAAAATAGTGTATAATGTTTTTAATTATGTGTAAGGTAGAAGATATAATGTAGTTGTCATAATATGATATAAATGCACACTTTATATCATTATTATGAAGATAGTTATTAAAATATACAATAACTTTATTATCAAGAATTAGATATCAATATTTATTCATTATTGATATTGGCATTAATTATTATTACAGCAGTGTTAATAATTATTGCTATGATATTCTGATAAAAAAATTACAATTTTGTATGATATAGTATATTATAAAGATGATTTATAAAATATTTTACATGTCAAAATTTTTTATGTAAAGTTGAATTTATATTAGTCAGTATTTATCTTACTTATTGTTATACACTCTCTTGCATTTTAATAAAATTCATTATAATCATCAAGACTGTTTAATGGGACTAACTCTTATTCTTATAAATTTTTGCAACTGGCTAATATTTTTAAATAAAAAAATACTAAGAAAAATCTAAGCATTCTCAATAAAGATCTGGTATTTATTTCAATTATATATAAAAATTTTTTTGGTAGAGCTTGTATAAGTCAAGGTCCTCAAGGAGCAGTTGTACAATAACATATCTCAGTTTCTATATTGTTAGAATATTATCTCAGCAAGGATGTATTATTTTGAAATAAACAATACATTTTTATTAAAAGTGTTTATGGTTTACTTAGTATTTTGAATTTACAGAAGAAGAGAACTTATATCAGTATTTTTATTTTTTTTTAATTTTCAGTTAATAATTAAAGCCATAAAAACAAATAACAAGATTTCATTATCTTATATTTATTTACTTATAATTTTTCTCATATGAGAAAAAATTGAGGAAATTATTATTTATTTATTTTTTTTTTATAATTTTGGAAATTTTTATAGAAAGAAAATTTTATTAAACTTTTTTATATTTAATATTTTATAGAAATTTTATTATTCTAACTGTCTTAAATGGATATGAAGTGTTTGATCCATTAAAATGCTCTTCTGAAGATTTAAACCTGTCCTATTATTTTTATTATTGCTATATATATATATCTATCTGAAGTATATTGGGGTAACAAAGAAATGTTCGAGTGAAAGATTAAAGGAACATAAGAATGATATTAGACTAGTCCATATAAGAACTACTCTTTTGAAAAGATTTCAGAATATAATATCAAGGTAAATTAGCATGAATTGAAAATTATTAAGCAAACAGCACAAAATGAGAACAGATTTGTTGTAGAAATTCTAGAAATTATAAAAGGAAAAATTTTAATAACATTTATTAATAATAAACTGCCAGCAAACATGTCTAATGCTTGACTATATACTGTAAATAGAATATAATCACTATTTTTAAATTTTTATGAATCCATTATTTTTATGTTGTTATATAATTTTTATAAGTTTACTAATATTGTGTTTTATTTTAACATAATGCATCATTTTATATATTAAGTTTATAATTATTTATTTTAAATTCTGTCAAACAACAATGTATTGAATTTCATTTTAGAATTTACAGCATATTCTATAGATTTGTATAGCACTGAAGTTGGATGTATCCAAAAATACTTTGCCTATTAGAGTATTTATTTTTCGAAAATATTGCTGCTTTGTGCTTTAGTGATAGATTGTTGAATATATTAAGAATATAAGCAGGTATAATTTTAATATGTTTAGTTTAATCTCTTTACATTTGGCAGATAATGCAATTTTTTTAATGTGATTTTTTTGTCAAAAAAGATGATTCTGAAAAATTACTATTGTTGACTAATTTAAAATTTCACATTAAAAAAGAAGTTGTGAGAAATCCCAAAAAAAGCAAACTTTTCTAACCGATTTTTTTTACAGTCAAAAGTCCTAGTCAACCTTTGTAATAATCCAGTTAAAAATACTGTATACAAATGTAACTAACTCTCATTTTACCTGATTCTAAAAATTGCATTATTTTAATTCTTAAGATTAATCATTACAATTTATTTTAATTTTTAAAATAAATTGCAA
>WUQG02439154.1:0-13726 GCA_011317285.2 Androctonus mauritanicus
GCCCGCTTCGCATCATTTTCGCATGGGGTCCATGTCCGTATGGGATTTCGCATCATTTTGGCATTGGGTCCATGTCCGTATGGGGTTTCATCGCAGACCCTAGTGACGGACTTGGGTACCGCCAGCAATCCTGGTTCCATGTAGGGACCCGCGAATGAGACCCCAGTGATGGACGCGTCAACCATCCTATGGTACCAGATGACTCTTATGGTCGCCTTTTATGATAAGCGTGGTCATACGGTGGTTATATTCTAACTCCTTACCTACAGAGGGATTCTGTTTAATTTTTTGCACTATGTGCATCTTATATCTTTATACATTTTACATAGATTAGATTGTTGGTGCCTTACGTTCAATCCATACCGATTAAAGATAAATATATATATATAATCTGTTATATTATATTCTTACTGCGATTTGTACATTAAATGGAGTATTGAACGATGATCTATTTTGAAAAATTGCATTCAGTTACTTCATATATATTAAAAAGAACGTTAATGCTGTTGTTTTAAAATAGAGAATCATTCTCGTTCGATTTTATTATGGGGTTTTGTAATATTATATACATGCAAGAATGCGTGTATATATATATATATATAATATTTATATATATATATAGGCTACACGCATGAGTGCATGTATAGATATAATTATACACGCATATACTTGTATAAAAGAAATTTATATATATGTAACGCCGGCGAGTGGAAAAGCGTGATTGATTTTCTTTAAAAACACTAAATAACGTCAGTCTGAAATCACAAACATTTAATATTCAACTATAATTATAAAAATAATACTTAATCACATAGAAGGAAAACGGTTCCTCCATATTCTCTCTCTTCCGAGAGAAAAAATCGCAAAATTATCACACTTGCGACAGTGTTGCCGCTTATATCAGTTTTTTATTATTATAAATATTTTAATATTTCATATATAAGTTATATAAATTATATCGATTTAATAAACATACAGTTCCAGAAAGAAGTAAAATCGCTTGCTTTTCGAACGATCATGATTGATTTTTAATTTTTATTTATTTAGCATTTTGAATTCATTGGTTTTTTTGAGCCAGTTTTAACGGTGATTTAGCCAACATAGATGTAATGATGGCGTTAGCATCGCGACGATGCGAAGTCATCGTGACGTCATTGTAATGTATATTGACAATAGGTAAGCTATATGTTACCGCTACACTACTAAACGCATAGCGCCATCTATTGTCAAAAATATAAAATAAAATTTTGATAAAAATTAAATTCCGTATTGTAAGATTAAATGATCATGAAAGATTAAATTATGCGGGGTCGGTGTGACCATAATAGTAGAACATTAATGACAAATTTTATCAAAATATGTTAAGTAGTTCAAAAGTTATTAGTGGGAGACAACAGATAGCAGACATGATGCCTAGTTTATAAGCGTTCTTTTTATTCGGAAAATATGCAAAATCATTTGTATTTGAACAATCAAATTCAATCTGGATTAACAAATATGTTTCTTAGTTTCCATATAATGCTAGTAGGGTGTCCGGCATTGCTTGAGTAATTCGGGCATCTAATACAGAATATGTAACAATTCTTACTCCTATAGAGACCCATAGTTCGGGTTGAATGCAAGATGTCACTCCCCAACATTTCGAGAATTACGAAAGGAATTTAAACGAAATGACACCTTCAAAGGAAAACAAAAGATAAAAATATCGTACTATTCGATTCGGAGAACTTGTTCTCCACAACATAAAGAGAGAATAATAAACGATAGAAAATATATATCAAACAAAGAGTTGTGTTACACGCAAGTGTCGTAAAAGACAAATTAAAAAGTGAGATTATCGAGTGACACCAGTCTACATATGCTGACGGATCATTACACTCCATTATAACGTTAGTAGCCTGGCTGAACAACCTAAAACAATCAAAATGATACTCATAAAAAGCAAAAGAGAACCAGAATCATCTACGATATAGTCTAATTCAACTGGCAAAGTAATTAATTTTTTAGCAAAGCAGTTACAAGTTTACATCTCCACTTATAAATTACAGTCATATATAATGTGAGCCACAGAGTCGCCGTCAGCGCTGCCATAATTGCACTTATTTACATTATGAATTTTAAATCGGTATAAATAAATATTATTAAATTTATCGTATTCGGAAAGAAATTTGAATTACTTTTGAATGGATAGTTTCTAGATTTGTATTTAATTTATGATAGACGGTTGGAAAAAAATTGTGTGTGATTAATGCTATTTATGTCTCTCTCCCCTACTAATTTTTGAACTAATGAGCAAATTTTTATAAAATTGGATAATACTGTTCTATTGTTAAGTTACCTCAATATATTGTATTATTTAACCTACTAAATTTGACATAAATCTTTATTAGCATTTAGCCATCTCTCCTTCCACTGTTTAAGAGAGAATTCGTTGAAGGCATGACAGGAAAAACACATAGGAAATGGTACGCGAGTAATGTCACAATTTAGGTGAGCAATGAGAATCGCCAGTTCTTTGTCCGAAGAGCCAAAGTGGCGTTTAATCAAACTAAGATTGGCTTTATAAAGGATCTTACATTGCAAAAACAGGATAAAAATATCAAGAAATAATTTTGACTTTAAAAGTGATTTTTAGATAAGATTAGCAAAGATACGCGCGAATCGATACAGATCAAGATATTGTTTAAATTATTTTCATTTATGTAATTTAAAGCTTGGTAAATGGCGAGTAATTCTACTGCATTATGGAGTTGTTTTTATCTATTGAAGCACCTGGTTGCCCACAGGTGCTTCAATGTTCATCAACTGCCTCATCCCAGCTTATATTGCTCCTACTTTATAACTAATTATAATATCTATACGGACGGTTCTTCTTCACTAAGAGGGACAGGTTCAGAATTTTGTTATCTTGAAATACTTATGTTATCTTTGCTCCTTAGTTTACTCTTTACTATCTTTGCTCTTTAGTTTACTAAAGAGTAAACTAAAGAGCAAAGATAACATAGGAACTTCAAGATAACAAAATTCTGAACCTGTCCCTCTTAGTGAAGAAGAACCGTCCGTATAGATATTATAATTAATTATAAAGTAGGAGCAATATAAGCTGGGATGAGGCAGTTAATGAACATCTGCAATATTGTCAATTCCAAAGTCAGTATTACTATTATTAACTTCCAAAAGAATAGTTGTTTTTTTTTTACAAAGAGACACAGAGCCACAGAGTCACAGATTAAAATAATCCATAGCCAAATGCAGTAAATTGTTATAAATTTTTATTTTCTTTTCTGCAGTTTCTTTAATATAGATATCTAAAGGCAAAATGACACTTAAAATTAAAGACTCAACTACGTGATATTGTGAATAACATTTGATTAATCTGATTGCGACTCTTCGTCGAAAAAGAAGTAATAATTCTTTAACTTTTGTTCTTACTACTGATTCATACCAGACCAGATATGCATACGTTATTTGTGGTATGATTACACTTTTATATATTATATTAAAAAAAGGGAAAAACTAGGAAAGAACTGAAAAAGAAATTAAGAAAGAAAGAACTATTAAAGGAGTTAAGACTCCAGCTATTCTTTTAATGAATCTGACCTGCCTGATATCCCTGCCATGCCTGAAGTGTGGAACCTATGTGAAATTTTTATCAACGATGCAGCCAAGATATCTAAATTGATCTGTATATTCTAGTTTAAAAGGAGTCTGATAATATTTCTGGATAATTAAATTCAATTTTCCTAGTGATCATCATTAATTTACTTTTTTGCGGGATTATATT
Organism: Androctonus mauritanicus; assembly: GCA_011317285.2. Lineage (NCBI taxonomy): Eukaryota > Metazoa > Arthropoda > Arachnida > Scorpiones > Buthidae > Androctonus > Androctonus mauritanicus. Next base: position 3,785 of record WUQG02439154.1, read on the forward strand.
GAAGCTTATCAAAGTAGAAGGCATTCTAGTAGCAGTTAGAAGCAGTAAATGGCGTTGGGCAGGCCACATAGCAAGATACACCGATAATCGATGGACTAAACGAATTATAGAGTGGCAACCAAGGCAAGGGAAAAGGTATCTTTGCAAGCAATACAAACTATGGAGAGATGATATAAGAAAAGTAATTGGTTTCCAGTGGATGCAGATTGCACAAGAAAAGCACATCTGGAAACAAAAGAAGGAGGCATATATATCCAGTAGTGGATGAAATAAGAATTGCTGCTGCTGCTGCTGATGATGATGATTGAAGCTTATTATCTATGGAACAATCATAAATCATTTATAAAGCTTTTTTGCTTTACGTTCTAATTGATAAATGCTTTTATCTATAATCATTACCAGGCAGTTGTTAGCAAAGCAGATCAATCAATATCTCTTCAGAAACTTAAGATCAAAAATGTCATCTAATAATACAATCCAGATACAGGGCTACAAGCGGAACTTCGGGGACAATCTCTAGTTAAATATTTGGTTAACTGTTTGCTTTGATGGATTAATGTCTCTTTTCTATTATTAAAATAATCTATAGCCAAATACAGTAAATTGTTATAAACTTTTATTTTTAATTGGTTTATTATCTTTGACCACCAAGATGAGTCGAAAACACTGCAGATGTCTGAAGATATCAAAAGTCCGAAAGACTTGTTAACAAAACATCAGTAACAAAATTTTTAACTTTTAAGATATCGTCTATTGTACTACAATTGAGGGGTAAAAACCAAATTGATTACTGTTTAAAAGGTTATTACTAAATAGATAATTTTATCAAATAAATTTGATCATAATCGGAATTAAACTGATTGTGTCCTAAACTCCTTTGGTGATGAAATTTTTCCAAATTGGGCTTAGGAATCGTTCGACTAATAGCCTGTTTCTGTAGTAAATTTAGTGAAACATCATTGTCTTTCCGATGGGTGTTTCACAACACCAATCCGAAAGGCAGCGATTCATTAAATTTACTATTAATTTTGGATTTAAGTTAAAAATGTGGTTCAAACCATCCGCAATAACCCGTCTAAATTGGATTTAAATGAAATTAGATGTTTCGCGGCCAAAAGGAATAATTCTATATAAATTTAAGTCGCTAGACCCAGTAGAAAAAAAATAGAGCCAAAAAAACTAAACAAGAAAAACTCCCATAGGGAAAGAATCAGAGCAGCTCTCAATCGAAATATCGAAATATTTCGATTGAAAGCAAATAAAAAACAAAAACATTACTAGAAAACACACAAATACACTTACCAATAAATTCACTGTAACACACAATAAAGTTAGAAATAAAGTTGATTGGAAGAATTATTCCACTTAAAAATCTTCAAAGTGTGGGAACTCAGACACAACTACACTGCTCTAGGAGCTTCTAGACACTGATGTGTTCTGATGTTAGAGGACACGTTGATGCCACATTCTTAAGAATATAAAATCATTTAATTCTACACAATGAAATTAAATTTTTATCAAAATGTTAGTTTATACTTTTGACAATAGATGTCAATAAGTATCAGCAACAGTAGGGGTAACGAAGGGTTTATTTAGATTGCTTAATACTTACCGCCATCCATCGTAAATTTCTTTCACAATGACGTCACAAACACGCTAACGTGTTGTCATCTTGAAGTAATAATGAATGATTATTTAACAATCACTGACATCACAATGGCATTAAGTCTCAGCGGCGATGATGTCCTGGTGACGTCTATGCTGGCTAAATCAACGTTAAAATTGGAAATGGAACTGTTTATATTATATTCCATTTTCGAGATTATAAGGACACAAGTCTCTAATAATATTAATAGGAAAACAGAGTTAATCCTACAAAATATTATTAACTTCAAGTAAATGTCAATATTTTGCAGCGCAAGATTTAATAATTTAATTACTTCCTCGCGATATTTATATAGTTAAATAATTCGATAAAATCGAAAACAAAATTAATTATATTGTCGGATTAAATGCCAATAACATTGTCAAAATTTTTCTAATGATCGATGTCCTTTCAATAAATTTATAAATATCTTTATCTATGGCAATAAAGTCTCTCTGATGTTCCGAAAGCCATAGTAGATTCTATGAAAGATATGTTTATGCTGAAAATTAACTTCAGATCTGTCAAACATGTGAGGAAAATAGCACAATAAGTTTAGATTATCAACTGCTAATAAGATCGTGCTTATTCTTATTAATAGTGTATATCTTTCGGTCGTTTCAATAGATTTTTATTGAAGTTTGATATATAGTTTTAATTGCATCAATAATAAATTATCGGATTATAAATTTATCTTTATTGCGATTATAATATCTAATTCATAAAATACATTTTTTTTAAATAATATTTTTGATAAATATATTAATCAATTCTTGTTTTGGAAAAGAAAATGCCATCAGCTGAATATTTTTTACTAGATGTCTGAAAATACTTACTGTATCAATATACATTTTATTTTTGTTATAAATAAGTAAGTGTATATTGATACAGTAAACACTGATATATCATTTTGAGATAAAATAAATTTGATTAAGTCTTCTTCTATGAATTATTTAATATATTTTGGATATAATATATATATATTCCTAGTATATAAAAAATAGCGAATGGTCCAACGTTGGAAGATTATTTTATGCATGAGATAAGTCATCATCCTTCCCCTTGCTACAAATTTTATGTTCATAAACCTAATTTGTTTGCATATAAATTTTTTTTTTTAAGATTTTCATTGAAAATTTTGAAAAGTTGTTAATAATTAATACGGAAGAGAAATTTTTATTCCACAAAAAATCATTTAAATATATTTTTAAATTAGATAACAACATTTTCTATAACGTTCGCATTGGAAATAAAAGTAGAGTTAAAGGAAACAAATTATTATGATTGTCTTGTTGAAAATTCAAATAAAATTCTTTCATTATCACTATCATATTCATATTCTCGTGAGAACATGACCAATACTCATAGAAAGAATATACTCAAAATATTATTGATTAAATGCTGCCATACGCTCGCATGTATCTATCCTTACCAATATACCAATTTCCTCCACAGTCATCATCTTCATACGTTATTCTCAAGCTCTCATATCTTCATTAACTCGTCAATTTGTTCCCTTTATTCTTTTCTTACTATCATTCTCCCATATTTATCAACACGTTCATCATATACTGGCTTTGTCAATCATTCTTAATTCATTTGCTCCAGACATAGATTGTTGGTTCCACATGACCAAATTATCTTAAAACTGACTCACACACTGCATCGACAATACTTTTTTAGTTCTTTGTAATTCGAAATAAAAAATAAAGTTAGCCGTACTATCAAAAATGGAATTACAAATGAACTGGATAAAGTACGATAATCTCAAAACTAAAATTCATTCAATTGATTCAATTAAATTATATTCTATGTATTTACATTTGATGAAATAATTTCACTCTATTAATACTGTACTATGTGTAAACAAAATCAAATGAATTTACATTCGCTTCAATCAATTTAATGTTGAAAATTTTAATTCATTAATTTTTAAACTATATTAATAAATTGCACATTATCATTTTTTTTTTTAAAAATCGATAATTAGAAGAAAAATCTAATCTCACATATTTATAATTAAAAATATCAAAATTCTAATTATGTAAATTGAATACGGACGATGTCGGTACAACTAGATGGCAAAACTTTTTCAATTTGCAAAAAGCCATCAAAGTAATCTTGTAGAGTAGTTCAATATTTTGAAAATATCACTTATATTCCAAGCATTCCTAGCATATTTCCGTGTAATATATTCGATTCTTTTTTTGGCAGGAAATAATTTCCGATCCGGATTTACCAGATCATATTTCTTCCATTTCCCGGTTTCGGTACAAAGATCTCATTTTCGACATTCAAAGTGATGAAAATTTTGATAGTTTTCATTACCTACAGATTCTCTTCCAAATTTTATTCAATGGCTATTTGTTATATCCTCATTTTTTAAAGAGGAATTTCCGTTTAATCTGTCAACTTTAAACAAGAATGATTTGTGAGTAAGCTTATCTTATGATTTACAGTATTTATAAAATTCCTCAAGTACAGTAGCGAGATAATTCGATATAAATGTCACTTGGTTGTTGTTGATAAGGTAAATTCAGTTTAACTTTATTTATCGAAATATTTTAAAAAGTTTATATGAGAAACTAGAGATTGATTGCATATAATCTGCTAAAAAAATATTACAATATCTGAAAAGTTCTCTCACCTGAATGAGTCTAACTTAATTATTTTTCCGGCATACTTAATCAATGTTGAATTAATTTATACTTAATAAATAACAATTTTTGACGATTTTCTCTAGTAAACACAGCACCAGTTTATTCATTATTAGGAACACTTCGCCTTTAAAATATCACAAATTCCAATTTTACTTTTATAAATAGCATGCCGATTGGAATGGTGAAAACCTGACAGATACAATATATAAACATCCAGTTCTACTCTTAAGTCATCATTCATTTCTCCAATTAAAGAATGACAATCATGATGGCAACACCAATAATCCTATTTTATAAAATAAGTTTTGAAGTTAATTTATTTATCTAAACTTGATTATTTCTTAGCAAATTTGATTAAACGCTAATATAAGAAAATTATATTAAGGCAGGTCTGTGATATATCAATCTAATCAAATCTAGAAAATACATATTCTGTGAGTTTTTATAATAAAAAATTGCCCTCGTGGAAACACTTCGGCTTTCCACTTTGAAGGACCGAGTTCGAGTCTTGGATCTCACCCTTGAAAATATTTACCATGGGATCCGGGCCCGGTTCGTCGATCCCCGTCCTCCATAATTCGGCTGACTCCTCCACAAGGGTCCACAGGGAGAATTATGGCTCCACAGGGGTTGGCAGCATGTGGAAGGGCTTGTTTCGACCCGCTACTTAGTACTCTTATTGAATGGAAAGTGGTATCATCTGTTGGCAAAAAAGAACTGAAACGTGATCCCGTATTTATTTATAAAATATAATTATGATATTTTTGGTTACATATTAGTTATAAAATATTTAACAAGCAATTCCAGAAAGAATTAAAACTGCCTACTTTCCAAATGTGTCATTTATTTGGTATTTGGGAATCCATTAGCTTTTTATGTCCAATTTTAACGTTGATTTAACCAGCATAGATGTCACGATGAAGTTATAATCGCGACGACGTCTTATCATTCATTGTTAGTCACTATAACGTCACAAAATACATGTTTCTGTGATGTCATCCATAGTTACATCACGGTACCTCACGTTAGTTACATGTGACGTCACTGTGAGAGATATTGACGAGAGGTAAGTCGTATGTTACCTTACACTGTTAACACGTAGCGCCATCTATTGTAAAAACATAAAATAAAATTGTAATAAAAATTAATATAATCTTGTAAGATTAAATTATACGGCATCGAGGTAACATTAATGGATAAACCATCAATACCAAATTTCATGGAAATATACTGAGTAATTCAAAAATTATTAGTGAAAGACTCACAGAAAAACCCTATCGTATAAATCTCCATTTCCTTTGGAAAGTAGGTTAAAAACTAAGATTTTACAATAATTCAAAAATAAACAATCCTCAATCAATTTTCGAGGTGTGATTTATTTTAAGATGAATAAAGATTCAGGATTATAATTACATATCAATCAATATCATTTTCGATGACTAATCAAGAACCAAGTACAGTTGTCACTGATTAACTTTTATTAACTGAGTCATTACTGCCAAAATTCAAGTTGTTGTAACTTTGGTCGTAAGTTAAATATTATTAATCTGACAATTATATTCGAGAAAAGTATTCAATGAAACACTGAGTGCCAAATTTCAAGATTCAAATACAGTTAATAAAACAATTAGACCAGTTTAAAATTTGAAAAAATCGAGAAAAAGGTCTTTTTCCCCTCCTCCTCCGCAGATAGCTGCATATACACAGTGACGTACCTACAGCTATTGATGCCCGGGGCGGAAGTCTCCCTGAGGCTTCCTAATTGGAATGATCACCATACAAAATGCCAACACTTTTATATTCCTACATATACTTAAAACTTTAGGTTCTTTGGAAGGCTTCTGATCAGAGGCCCGGGGCGGTCGGCCTTCTCAGCCCCCTTGGTACGCCACTGCCTCCACAAGTCGCTTCGTTCAACCAATATCGATGGAATTTGAGATATAGATATGTTTTAGATTACTTGAGCTTTCCTGAATATTTCAGCACAATCGAATGAAAATAAAGAAGGGAATGACATCACTTTTATATATATGAGTTTTTAATCGATTCTGATTAAATTTGGAATTTAATATTTCATTAAATTGTCAGGTTTTAATTGAGCTAAGATAAATTCCAAATTTATCCTAGCTCAATTAAAATCTGACAAGTTTGGCCCAACTAAATTTATAATTAAAAGGTGTAGAAGACGTTGATTTACTTCTCTAGAAATGTCTTTATAGATCACATCGTTCATCAATTTCGAATTGTAAATACTTATGTTATTTATGGCTTTTTGGAAATGCAGCCCAATATAAACAAAATGAAAGGAGTAAGAGGGCCTTTCATTGTTAACTCTTATACAGATTGTATCGCTTATCCAATTTTAATCATATCTGATATATATATATATATATATTTATTATTTTAGTTAATATTTCCTAAAAAATTTGATTCAATCGGATGAAAAATAAAGAGAGCATTTAATGATGTATTAACAACTTTATCAGTCTTTCTTAGAAAAACAGTTTTCATCTAAAATTAAATGATATCCAATCAAAAGCATTTAAATGTTGACAAGCTATTGCTATGACGTCATCGCGGCATCACAAATTAATGCCCTTGTGATGCCGCGATGGCTTCACAACGACGTCATAAATTATCGGTGTTTTATGATTTCATCCATCGATATATCATGATGCTGTCATACCGAGACTGTTACATCATTATGATAGATATTTGCGATAGACGGCGCTGTGTTAAGAAATCAGAAATTCCAACGATGTATGGGTAAATCATATGTAAACCCACAAGGAGCTTTTGAAATCCCTACATTGCTGACATTTAGTACCATCTGTCTGCAATAAAATAAACTAAATTTTTATCAGAATACTATAGGAATCTTTTAATTCAAACTGAAAGATTTGGATTCAACGAACCTACAAGATTGTGATAAAATTTTTTATTCCTGTAGGATCGTTTAATCCAAGTCTTTCGGTTTGAATTAAACGATCCTATAGGAATAAAAAAAGGGTCCAGGCGTATTTTAATGGCAGAATATTACTACCGGTACCACTTAAGCGAGTGTGAGGTTCCAGAGACTCTGGAACAATATTTAAAACTAGCTGAACCCGTGCGAATAATTCGCACAGGATTGGAAGGTTTATATTTTAAAATAATTTTATTACTGTGGCATTATATTTGATGAATATTATCTCTAAAGTTTTTTGACATTTCATTATTCCGTGAATAATTCGTTCATTTCATCAGGAATACGAAAATCAGGAAATTTAAACTTTTTGTTACAGCAACATAGACCAAAGTAGCCTGTCGAATTTTTCTAACACGAAAAGTATAGTGCAGAGCAATAACTACATTCATTATCTAAATACCCCAGGTTGAATGGACTTACATTTGAAATATCATCAGCAACAGCACATCTATATTTGATTTGAAACGGTTTTTCCTGTTCATATCGAACACGTGCTTCAGCACATCTCCTTTTCTTTTCCCTACGACCAGTTAACGTCCTTCGTTTCGGCGCCATTATTTGAAATTAAGAATGCGCGCCATCTTTAGCGGTAGCGCAGGCGGATTGTCAGAACTGACCCTATAAATTCTTCTCTCTCTCCGTTTATTTTTTAAACATTTTTTTTTCGCACGGGATAGATATTCAAATAATAACTATCGCTTTTAGAAAAAATAAAACTTGTAAACACGGCAACAGCAGCGCCAAGGCATAGCGAATAATCGGAACGGTTTTCTACACGGCGCATGCGCAATATCAAATTTTATATCGCTTTTATATAAATATATGGAAACATTAATCGGAAAAATAATTAGCGATGGCACATCTATGGACGAAGAAGTTTAATCTGAAACAAAAAGCATGAAAATCAGTTAAGCAGGAGTCGCAGGTGGATTGTCAGAAGAAAACAGCTTTGTATTTTAAATATATATATTTTAGAAAATTTCAAATTCTTTAAAAATTTTAAGCATTATGATAGCAGAATGCACTAACAACAAATATGTAAAATTATATAATTACGTAACATATTATAGTAGTACAAATAGTCATCATCTTATGATAGGGTTCAGTTTCAAGTCCCACTGCTGTAATCCAAAAGGATAATTGGAAGTTAAAAATACCCCAAAATATGGATTTCTCACTTCTAATGTTTACTGGGACACTATATATAATCTTTTGTTTCCTATTTGGAATAAAGTGGAATACTAATAGGAAGTCTGTATGGTGTAAAACAGGACAGATTATGATATTGGTACAATTATATTCTTCTATATTAAAAATCCATGTTGTAATCCACTTTTAAAACATTCTAATGACTATCATTACTACGGCAACTGGCTATGCTATTTCTACAGGCTTACAATAATTGGCTATATTATATATTTTTAAATCCAATGAATTATTTATCTTATAAATAAATACATTTTTATTTAATCACTAATTTAACAAAATAATCTATTAATATTTCATATTATCATTCATGAACTATTTTGTCGTTAGGAAATTTATAATGCTTTATCGATTATTATTATCCTAGTATGAACCAAAAAGCCAAATATCAATATATACATGTTTAAATTTAAACAATAAAGTTTGATATTTTGTTAGCTATATTCCAAAAAACTGTTGTTTGGAATGCATCTATCAAAATTCTAGTTTATTCGTTTTCACAAAAACCTTGGCTTTAGTGGAAATGAATAAGGCTAATTTTTGTATGTATAATTGTTTTGTGAAAATAAGGCTAGAAAATGTTGATAATGTTGAAAAAATTTCCATATAAAAAATACTGTTAATAAACATATTTTATCCAACTCTGTGCTAGAAGTCAATGATGATTTATTTTGAATAGAAAAGGAAAATATATATATATATATATAAATGTTTTTGATGAATGACCATTACAGATAGTCTTCAATTTACAATGGAGTTTGGTTTGAACTCTGTTGTTGTAAATTGAACCAGTCATAAGTTGTAAATGGCCAAAGTTTATGGATTTATGATAAACATTACTAATGTGTACTAGAATATTATACATTATTTTAATAAACATAACAAACACAAAATTACAAGAATCAGACACAGAAAAAGACACTTTCCATATATCAGATCATTGGGTCAGAGAACTGAATCAAGGTCAGTTATACTGGCCAATTGAAAAATTTATTAATGATATTTCCATCATAAGTATGAGCTGGTCATAAGTCAAAGACTCCCTGTTTATTATAATATATAATACAATGTACAATTGGTTCCAAAAAGATGTTCACTACTTTGCAGGGGCTGAGCATACAGGGAATTGATTGGTTATAAAGTCTGTTAATTCAAACACACATTGTGGAAGCTAAAAATGGATGCGTCTGTTCTAATTGAGAATAAGGATGATATATATGACTGGGATGGGTTGATTACAGGATGGGTCAATACTTCAAGCAAGGTAGACTAACAATTATGAATTGAGTAAACAGATAACATGCTCTAATATAATTTTTTAAATTTTGAACATTAATAATTATGAGTATATTTACAGAATTTATGTTTTTAAATCTCTAATGTGGTAATCAAGAGGCACAGCAGTGACTCTAAGCCAAGTACAGTAGTCACTGACTGACTCTTATTACCGGAGTCATTACAAC
>WUQG02439165.1:0-13725 GCA_011317285.2 Androctonus mauritanicus
CTCTTCCTTTTCCTCTGCTTAATAGTATAGAAATTTATTCAGCAAAATGATTTTCTATGGCGTAATCAATTCGTTTTGCGTTAAATTCCTCATTAATTTTTGTATTATAACGTGGAAGATTATCTATAAACGTAAGTCTAGTTTTCCATTAACTTATTAATTTGTTCTTCATTACACATTATCGTCATTATCCGTAAAAATCGATTTATCAACACCAAATCGCGTGAGTTAATGTTATAAATTATTATAAATTCTAACTAGTGTTAATAATTTATGGCATTAATACCAACACATGCGATAATTCACAAAGTATATGAATCAAAATTAACAATAAACAATATATTATAAATATAGAACCGAATGAAGGTATTATAACTACCGTCGCCTGTTGATTTATTGAATGATAAAGGATAATGGAACTTAAGTCAATGATAATTCCTTAACATTCTTGGTTCTGATACTCCCAAAAAAAATTTCCTCACGCAAAAATATCCGAATCTAATTCTTGCGTGTGAAATTTCCGCAATTTAATGTAAAAATAATTAAAAATCAGTAGAGTCATCGATCGCTTTTAATGCGAGAATAATCATGAAAAAATTTTTATGCACTTTTTAATGATTGATACGATCATGCCAATGACTAAATTATGTTTAAAATGCGATTTCTTTTAGGTGTTATAGTGGGGCATGCGATATTTGTGATGTAGCGATCGTACTTCGTACGAACTGTTCAAAATTCCTTATCTGCTGTCAGAAGTACTAAAAGTAGGGTCTGACATTATAACACATTTTCTATCCTGAGGCGTATATTTTTATTATTTTTGTCTAGTTCTGCCATGGTGTTATTGTCTTGGTAAGAAACGTGCTTAAGAATGCTTTTATTGATATGGCTCCAGATCAAAACCGACTCCATTCGATAAACTTCAATGAAAGGAATAATAATAATAATAATATTTCGTAAAATTTTATATTAAATAACAGAAAAATTTATAAAATATTAAACGTATCTATTAATAGAAAATTTACCTATTAAAATAAACAAAACCGTTTAAAACAAATACTGCTGATTGTTACGTAATGGATTATTATTATCGCGTCATTGACAATTGTTACGTTGGCGTTCTCTGATTGGTTTCAGATACGAAACAATCGAAGAAGGCTAACATAACAATTTGTTCAGCTCATTTTTATTTATTTAAATATTGACATTAATGAATATGCATACAAAACTTTTATTCATTTATGTAATTTCACGGAAGAAAAATTAACTTTACGTACAGGTGAATTTAAAATTTTATATAAAATTGAATAAACATTCTTCGAATTTTTGAGTGTTTTCCTATATTAAATTTAAAAATAAAATAATAATAATAATAAAAAAAAAAGTTTGAAAAATATCTTCTAGGACGAATATTAAATTTCCTTCGAAATGTTTATCAGCATTCACTAATGATGTAGTAAATGTTATTTGACAAGCTTATTTATGTTCGGTTTTATTCGAATTTAAAACTCATTATTTATATATTAAAATGAAATTCTTTAGAAAAAAATACTTCAGATGTACTTATATATTTATTCCTTTTTTTCTGATTTAAAAATAAACATTTTCTTAATAGATATTTGCAAAAAAAAAAAAAAAAAAAATACGATAAAGCTGAAGCAAAGTAAAGAAAATTTCCATTAATATAATTTTTTTAAATATTTTTAATTTAAATTCTATCGATATATATATATATTTACTGTTGACGAAATTTATTTTTGGTAGTAGTGGATGGATTATATATATTTTGTTATTCTACTTGGCTTGTTGAGTGAGTGTTAAAAGAATGTTGGCAGTCGACTAATGTGATAAATCTGCTTCATTTTCGTTAAACATCTAAAGCTTTCTGTACAACCACGTTTGTCTTTAAATCAACGACTAGGATTAGTCTGTCTTTTCCCAAGTGTTGAAGATTTAACATATTCAGATTAGAAGTTATGTCAGTGATGAGTGAATGAAACACTCGACTTTAATACATATATATCTTGGTATCCAGAAAAGTTAAAACAGAGTTTTGATCCTCTTTCCTTTCTCATTTTATATACTGATCTCGATTCGTACGCAAAATTATTTCATTAGAGTATAATTTTATTAAATTTTCTCATTTAATTAACCCTCCACCAATATAACTTTACTTTAAATGGAAAGTTTCCGTTTCTGCAGAACTTTAAATCGATCACACGTTCTAAATTCTAACAACGATATTTATTTTAAACCTGCTGAAACATCACTTTTATTGTAAAAGAATTTGATCAAATATATATATATATATGAAGGAAAAAAACTTGTTTCTGGTGTTTCGAATCTGAAATTTTAACTCTTAAAACTACTAGAAAGAAGGAAAGAAAAAAAAAGAAAAGAAAGATGAAGTAATTCCTTTACGAGAGAAACTTTAAAGACGAAAACGAAAACATTCCACTTTGAATGAAAAATTAATGTCTATACGATAAATTCTTGAGAGAAATCTAATTTTTTTAGTAGTCTCTGAGAAAGAAAATTAATATTTGTGCTGAAAACAAAGATCATATTTTATCTTAGTACTATAAGCTAGATATATGATCATTCCATGAACTTCATACAATATTGAACTCGATTCAAGTACGAAAAATTTCGTTACTAAAAAACATTTGTTATTATTATTATTATTTCAGTTTTTATTTTAATGTTTAATGAGATTTTAAAATATAAAAACTGAATATTTTATTTAATAAAACTTTAAAAATAATTAAACTTTACGTGGATAATATTGATAAAGTGTGAACTTTTTACCTTATCTAATATGAGTGCAGATAATTTGGCATACCAAATAATTATTAATTATTGTTATAATTATTAAAATATTAATGGGGATTAATATTTTTGACTTAAAAAATGAGATTATCTTAATTAATCCATAATAAATTAGTTATTAAAACAATTTAGCAAGATAATGCAGAATAACACGAAGTACCAATTACGTATGAGTAATTGCTAAAATTGTTAGATTTAAACTATGCATAATACGGATTTTAGAGTCCTAATTTATGTATTATTAACATTTGCGCGTTATATATCAAGCATAATTACTCAAAAACATCTTTAACTGAGTTAAAATGTAAAGAAACTTGCGAGATAGAGATACTAAAACTTCAATTTCTACACATTTTATGCAAATAGCTAGTTGTAAACATTTCTAACGTATTTTGTTTCGTTTGTTTCACGTTTCAAAATTTGTTGTTGTTATTATTATTATTATTATTATTATTCTCAGTGCGGATTGAAACTCAAAGTCGCCTGCAGATATCGACTTACTGTACGTCATTTAAGACATGCGGTGAAGATACATTGGCAGGGGCTGTAACGCGATTCCTGTAGATATTGGTAAACAAAACGTTGGAGTCTGACAAGCGGTTGCCATGACGACTTGTCTCGCTCCCCATCTTCCGTCCCAAGGGTAAATGCGACGTCATGTCCCTCGGGTTTACTACAGGCACTTAGGATACTTCTTTTATATCTAAAAGTAAGAGTGGTTTTACTGTGTTATCGGTTTAGATTTAGTACGGTCCTTTTATCTCCACGTGATGCTTTGACAAATTAATCTAATAAGTTTTATTTAGGCATTTTAAAATGGCTCATTAACCTAAATAAATTTACCACAAAAAAATTTTTTTAACTAAAACTCTTGCATCTTGAATTAATTTACAGTCGAAAATTAACTAATTACAGTCATATTACAAAGTAAGCCATTGTTCTTCCAGATGGAAAGAGTAATTGCATTAAATTGCATCGTTTAGTTGTTAAAAATAAGAGAAAAATGAGGAAAAATTGATGTATCGAAGTATCATAAAGATGGGGTATTCTGTATGGCAGATTATAAGAAAAAAATCTCTACTTCCTGACTTGTAAACAGTTCGTGAAATCAGAAATATACTCAAAAACCTTATCAAATTGTAAAATACGAATTTATATTGACCCATGATCCAAGAAATATTGAATGCCCCGGAGGTTTCACTTTCCAAGAAAATCCCAAATTGAATCCTTGCAGGGAGAAATCTATATTTATGTGAACAATATTCCAACAAAACATATTGTTAGAGATTCGGTACAAAATTCCAATTTGCAAACATACAGAACAAAATTTAATATTATAAATTTACCTTGGCCATTTTAAACGTCATTTAGAAATATGGGAAAAAATTCTTAAGAATCCAATGTTGGTGTCCAAGAATTTTTATTTCCTGACATTTCCATGTCACTAGGAGAGATATCTTTATATATATTATATATCAAAATAAATAAAAATAAACGTAAATTTTCATTATTTTTTAAGAAAATAGAAGAATTTTTATATTAAAATCTATTAAATTTATAAAATATTACAAAATATCTACTTTTAAAATTATTGTAGAGAATAAAATTTAAATTTTTTCATATTGATAAGATGATGGAGAAGATCGTTTTGCAATATACTTAACAGTCTTTATTATTATTATTTTTTTAACGGAGGGAAAAAAAATTTTTTTTAATTTGAAATTTTATCTTAGTAATTAAAAAAATAATAATAATAAATGTAATTATTATAATCTCTTGGCATGTTTATTAGTATGAAATAATGTTTAGAAATATAAGAAAAAAATAAATAAAATATTTTTTATATCGTGTAGAATTTTTGTATTTTCCTACGCAGTTCATAGACATCGCATCAATTGGTTTCTTTTTTTTTTCCTTCTTCTTCTTTTCTTCTCTGATTTGACAACAAAGCAGTTAGTGAATCCATTCAGTTAATCGTACACACCAATACAATATTAGGTTTCAGTCAGCCAATTTCAAGCAAAAACCACCCGTGAAAGATCACAAAGGAATGACAAGAAAGGAGAAACTATGTTCAAAGAAAGATGTCTTGAATCGCATTCTGGCAAGATCTGAAGGAGGGGGGAACCTGCAGTAATTTTATCGGATAAAGATCGAAACGGCCCCACTAGAGCTCATTCATCATTTTATACGTCAACGTCACGTGATGTAACCTTCTTACTGCTATGCCATTACTATCGTTGCCAAGGTTACAGGTAAAAGTTGCATCATCGAGACTCTCTCTCGAAAACTTGAGCTGTTTTAAAGAATTATTTAAATTTTTCGAAATTCAAATACTGTTCTATTCGAAGTTTTCTTAGAAAGCTGGATAAATTTGAAAAATTCTGGAAAAAAAAAGAAGAAAAATATACTGTATATAACTTATACAAATTATTCGTCCAGTTATTTTTATTTTGAAGTTTTAAGCTATACCTTATATTAAAGGAGAAGGAGGAAAACGAAATAATTTTTCAGATAAAACAAATTTTATCTAAATATATACATACTGTATATTAAATTATTTTGCAGGTAAAATAATGAATTTTTTTTTCTTTTAAATAAAAAGCAATTTCGGTGATAAAAATGCAGAATTTTTCTTTAAAAATTAAAATATTTTGGAGATAAACTGTTAAATTAAAAAAAAAAAAACAAATTTTCCAAAATAAAATGCCGAATGTTTTTTTTTTTTTATATTGCAAATAAAGTACTAAATTTTTTTTTAAACAAGATAAAATAAAATTTGCAGAGATGCTGAATTTATCGTCAAAATTATTATTTAAAGTATTAAAAATAAAATTATTTTATACATAAAATAAAATAAAAATTTTCTTTAAAAAATATTCATTTTTTGATAAATTACAAAAAAATTTTTACTTTAAAGAAAATTATTAAATTCGTTTATATATATATAATTTCAGATTTAACAATTATACTCTAAAGGGAAAAAAATTAAAAAATTTAAAGGCTATAAAATATAAAAATTAAAAAAAATTCTAGAAGTTTTGATTGCAAATTAAGCATTATTAATTCAATTTAAATTAATTTTACATACAAATTCCCAAAATTCTTATATATATTTTATCCGCGAATAAGCAGCCGTGAAAGGTTTATGATTGATGTTTTTAATTTAAACAGTAGAAACCAGCTCGGAACATATTTTATTTTAATGTAAAGTCGATTCAGAAACATATATATTAAATTAATTAATTAAAATTTTCTCTAATGTTGTAAATCGAAAAATACCAGATTAAAGTTGTTGTGTATAATGCTTTAGAAATATTGCGAGAAAGACATTACTCATTGAAAGAATGAAATACTGCACCATTTATTTTAAGTGATGCCCTTTATCTTGTCTCTATAGAGAATACGGCTAGTTAATGACAGGAAATTAATTTGAGGAATCAGAGAGAAGATTGTTATTCTCTTAAGAATTTCTATAAACAGAATTGTTTCTTATAACTCATCCCTTATCGAAATTAAGTGGATACAAATCTTTTCCATTAATGACGTTCGGGAGAATTGACAAATTAATTCGCATTAAGTGATTAAAAGTAATTGCAATTAAGGTTAACGTTCTATGTAAAAAAAAAAAAACGATTAATTACAATTAGACTTGTAATTAGGTAAGGGACTCGTAAAAAGTAATTTTTTTTTTGTTTTGTTTATATAATAATGAAAGTTGACTCAGTCTATGTAAACAACAAACAATTATGTTGATGGAAAATTCAAAATTAAGCTCAGATAAATCAATATTCATTACAAGTATAAGATCGAGCAAAAATCAATATTCGAATAGTATAAGATCAGAGGAAAATCAATTAATCTAGAATCAGATAAAGATTAAGTAGTCTAGTATTAGCAAATTCAACTAGTCTTAAGATAAAGCAAAAATAAAACAATTTAAGTCTAAGATAAGTCAAAAATCAAGTAGTCTAGAATAAAAAATCAAATACTCTAGGATCAGACAAAGCTCAAGTAGTCTAGAATCAGGAAAACATCAAGTGATCTAAGATAAGTCAAAAATCAAGTAATCAAGGATCAGGCAAACATCAAATACTCTAGGATCAGACAAAGCTCAAGTAGTCTAATTCAGTCTATGTAAACAACAAACAATTATGTTGGTGGAAAATTCAAAATTAAGCTCAGATAAATCAGTAGTCATTAGAAGTATAAGATCGAGCAAAAATCAATATTCGAATAGTATAAGATCAAAGGAAAATCAATTAATCTAGGATCAGATAAAGATTAAGTAATCTAATATCAGCAAATTCAACTAGTCTTAAGATAAATCAAAAATCAAGTAGTCTAGGATAAAAAATCAAATGTTCTAGGATCAGACAAAGCTCAAGTATTCTATAATCAGGCAAACATCAAATAATCTAGGAAAAGGTAAAAAATTAAGTAATCTAAGTCATATCAAAATCAAGGCTTTAGGATCAGACAAAGCTCAAGTTTAGGATAAGACAAAACTAAAGTAGTTGAGGATCAGGCAAAAATAAAGCCACCAGGATCAAGAAAAACTCAAATAGTCTAGAATCAGGCAAACATCAAGTAGTCTAGGAAAAGGCAAAAATTAAATAATCTAGGTACAGAAAAACAAAGAAATAAATTAGTTAGTAAGGAATCTAAATTTATACAAAACACGAAGGATCTAAATTATGCAAAACTCAAGTAATCAAAGAACATTAAAAAATTCCGAGATCAAATAAAAGATCGTTACTTTTAATAGGAATGCAAATATACAAAAGTATTAATCTTAATTAATATAAAAATATGTAAGCTTTTATTCGTATAAAAATATTAATCTTGATTCACATAAAAACTACGTAATTATACTTTACATGTTTATATAAAATCAAAAGTGCATTCGTATAAATCAAAAAACAATTGCATTTTTACTTTCTTAAGAACTTCAAAAGTTTAAAGTGAGTTTACCATCCTAAAAGGAAAATAAATATTATTATTATTTATTTTTTTTTAATTTTCGTCACATCGATGGGAATTTATAGATAAGTTTTGCATGTATATTTTCCTCTTAAAATATACGATATTTTCAATTTTTTTATTTTATAATAGAATTTCTGAATGATAAAGCCTCTCTGTGTTTTTGACAGGATAATCACAACTTGAAATTTCTTGGAAAAAATGAGGTAATCTCTTTCTATTTTGCTCGCTAAACTGGTTATTTACTTGTCTACCTGAACAATTTCTAGTGACAGCTGACTTACTGCGGATTTTCCTATTTTGATAAATGTTAAGTCTATCTTGATTGGAGGATAAATAGCGCAAGCGCAACCAATGCTTTATATTTAATCCAATCGAATTTTCTCTCTTTTGAATCAAAAAAAAAAAAAAAAGAGAGAGAGAGAGAGAGAGAGAGAGGATGGGGCTAGAGATGAAAACGCTTCTAGCATATATTATCCGTAGGATTATCTTTATATTCTGTTTAAGTACAGGTAGCTAATTGAATTTCGAAGAGCTTTATACTTTTTAATTGTTGAAATCTTCCTTTTAATTGAAAGAAAAAAAATTACATGAGATTTTAATCTTTAATAAAAACAAAAGATTCTGTCTCTCTCTCTCTTCTATATTGACTACGCGGGAGACAATATTATATCCCGAAGTTATTCTGCATACTTTATAGATTAGAAGGATTAAGGTTACTGCCAGCAGACATACAAACAAGCTAGATGGCTGCAATGTTTGCCAAACCGGCCGTAATCTGCTTACCTAGTCGTGCTGCCTATTGACACGGTGTGACTTCGATGAAGTTGACGAAAGAATGAACCAAAAGAGGATTAGATTGTAGAAAAGTAACACAGATAAGACTAATTTCTTCTTGAAATTATATATTTTTTCTTCTTCTTCTTCTTCTTTTTTTTTTTACTTTACCGTCTTCAACGCCTTGTTTTTGACCTGAAACTTTTCTGTTTTCTTTCCTAAAACTTCGTCGGAATTTATTTTTTATTTTTTATTCCTGCTTTCTTTCACTGTTTTGATGAAGTAGATTAAATTACATGCCATCTGCGGATTCTTCTTCTTCAATTTTTTTTTTAAGGGGAAAAAATGTTACGCCACTAATTACTTTTTATGCGTCAAATTTAATTTTTGCCAGTTTCAACAAAATTACTTACTTAACTTTTCTCTAATTAAATCGCTGGCTAAACATCATATTCTATATATATTTTTTCCCATATACGTATGTGTATAGAGACAGTCACCTTAAAAAAAAAATAGACTAAATATCAGATTTTATAAGAATAAATTTCTACTTCTTCGGTCTTAGAGAAGATGCAATCGTTCATTTTTCCGAAAAATAATTTCAGCAGGCCAGCGATATGAATTAATTTGAGTTATTCTTTTAATTATAATGTTTAATTTAGTGAATGCTGTAAAAATTGTTCTTCCATGCGCTAGAATAATTTAAATGATGATAGATATCCGGATGCTAATTCATTAACAACAACCTTCGAGCAGATGATCGGATTTAATGAAACGCGAATGAAAATCTTAACCACTTATGACATAATGCCTTCTAGATTAATTAGAAAAAAAAGAAAGCAAAATTTTAATTTTCTTTTTCTCGAATGATCATCTATCTCATTTATAATTCATTTATGCTTTCATATCCTGATGTAACAGGTCGACTGTAAGACTTCTTTCATCTCTGTAACTTCATCTCCAAACTAATAAGTACTTATTTTAACGTTTCTATATGTTAATGATTTGTAGTTCTGAATGGGGAAAAAGTTAAAAAAAAAAAAGTGATGTCGTGGTTGATTATCTCTTCTGTATCTGAAAGGCTTATTTCTGTTGTACTGAGAAGGATCACGTATCAGAAATCAGCTTGTAACGATCCATATGCAGTCAGTACTTCCTTCTTACTGCATGTAGCTGCTCTTAAAAATTCAAGTGCATGTTGTTGTATCAAATCGCATTATGTATACGAAATATTTTAGAGATAGGGAAGAGCAACTACGCTAAAGCATTGATACTGTTTAGGCCTACTTCTTCTTTTTTTTAAACTGAGAACAAAATACTCTTTAGTCGAAGTTTGTATTTTATGCAATTGTAACGCTTAAATTGCATTTTATGCAAAATGACCGCATAGCATACAAATTCTACATTATATAGATCGAATATTGATGCCAAGTTTGCAATTTTTATCTCAAATTGGCATTCTTAACTGAGAATTTCATTCATAAAACTCAAAAACTTCATCAAAATGATCCATTCATGATTCAGTTTTGTCAATGAAATATTCCACTTTTTTGTTTTTAAATTTTACTCGATATTTTTTGATTAATTTTACTTTTAAAAAAATAGTTTTTTTTATATATTAATTAACCACTTCTAAAGCTTAAACAACTTTTAAACATACAACCAGAAAAAATAAAATTCAAAAAAAAAAATTACATAAGATTTACTTAGTTATAAAATGTAATCTCATTTAATTACTAAAGACTTTTCCAAGATATATTTTTGACTTCTGCTCTAATCCTTTATTATCGTTATTATTATTTTTTTTTTTACATTTACATGGTAGCGATAGAATCGACGTAAAGGTAAAAAAACAAGAATAAAAAAAAAGACAAGAAATCCTCTCTTAATTATCGAAATATATCCTTTCTAAGAGATGTTCAAAGATTAAAAAGAAAGATGAAGAAAAAATTCGTTATCAGGATCGATTTAAGAAAAAAAAAGTTTCAAAAATATTTTTTACTGGAATAATTAAAAATTTGCACTGGATTTATTTTGATGTTAGAATATTGTCTGGATAATTACAACCAGTGGCTATCAGAGAGGAGGGAAAGAGGGTCTGCTGCCCCAGGCCTCACGGTTTTGGAGGCCTCAATTTATAACTCAATATGTTAGAAAATATATATTTGTATATTTTTATACTGTTCGAGTTTCAGTGTTTGTCAAAATTTGAAAATTTCTATCAATGTTTTCGCTTCTTTTGTACACTTACCACTATATATTTATCAATTTTATCATTTTTTTTTTTTTTTGAAGGGCCTCAAAAATATTAGTTGTCTCGGCCCTCGAATTTTTGATGAAAATTTTTGATTATAACGATAATAATTGCGTAAATATGTTTTTTTTTACCATAAATCAATTTATCAATAGCAATAAATTAGTTAATATATAACAGTATGGATGGAAAAAAATCATTCTGGTAACTTTTCCCATGAATCGTGGCAAAAATTCTTTTAAAAATTTTAATATGTAACCAACGTTTCTTCACCTCTCTTTCTTTTTATGGTTTCTGCTAAGTTTGAGGTTTCATCTCGGTTGTCGGGTGTTCTCTTTAATAGAAAAGTGGAGAAACCGGAAGGAATCCTGAAATTTCCAACATCGATCCCTTCGAAAGTATAAGAATACCTTTGGAGAGTATACGAAAAAGAAATAGGCTAATCGAAATTTCAGTTTCGACTTATTCTACAGAATGTCAAATTTATTCGGTTGAAGAAAACTTTCAATCCGTTTTCCAATGACAACTTCCGATCTTATTACCTTCGGAAAATATATTTAAACTTGTAAATAATATATATATTTTCCGTAGTTCAATATTTAAAATTTTATCCGGAATTCATTTCCGGATTAAAAATGTAAAGGATTCCGATTTATTTTTAATTTTTGCAACCGTTGCTACAACGATATTTTAATAACAGAACTTGTTATAAATGTAAACAATGGTAATTTTCACGAATCTGCGTGTTTCAATCGCAATTTTTCCTCTTCTGAAACGTGGATTAAATTAATTAATATTTATAACCAATTTTTTTTTTTTTTTGAACTTATGCTTCACGTTTTAAACGAGCAGAAAATATATTCCAGCGGATAAATATATATCGAGAAAAGCAATGGTTTCTGTAAATATCTGTATATGTGACGTGACTTGAAGGCATGCCAACCAGCCAGTTGAATTGGTCATTGAGCTCTACTGGCAACTGACAGCTTTCTGATGGGTTATGAAGGAATTTCACCGATCCAGAACGTCTCGATTGCTTAAGCAAACAATTCTAAGAACGTCAGACACAAAATGAATTTAATCTCCATATTTTATCGTTGGTAGCTCGAAATTTAATATCTTACATTATCTACATTTTTTGAAAAATAGGAGGAAGGAAGGAAGAGAGGGAAAAAAATGGTAAAAAATAAAATAAAAATAAAAAATAAGAAAGTTGTTTTCGATATGTCTCCTAGGTGTTTGTAAATGTTATTTTACATTTCTGAATTTACATTACGTCGTTTGAAAACATTAAAAAATTTCGATGATATAATTTAATAATTTTAACGGTGGTAATATTACTGTGCTAAAAATTATTATAAACTCATGGAAAATTAATATTTATTTCTTTAATATACTAGGAAAAGTTATTAAATTATTAACTATTATTATTTCTCAGTCATCAGCATAATTACAAATTCCGATTATTACGTCACAAGTCATTGTTACGTAACAGCGAGCAGAAAAAAGAGTTTTGCGTTGAAACGTAATCATAATTTTTTAACGCAAAAATACGCTTGTAAATAAATTAAAATTAAATTATTACTAAAAAATTAAAATTAAAGGCGTAGGAATTAATTTTAATGTTAATGTTAATGTTAACGTTGCGTAACAATGCGCATTGCATTAAAACATAGCCAATGTTAGTAAATTGTTTTAATGAATTGAAACAATTTACTAACATTGGCAATGTTTTAATGCATTGCCAATGTGACGTAACAATGTGTATTTGTTTCAATGAATTGTAAACAATTCATTGAAACAAATACACATTGTTACGTCATAAGTCAAATTTTTTTAATAATCGTAATAAAACCAACATATTAATTGTTACTTATCATTATTACAGTTTATTATATAACAATGCATTCTAGTACATTTTTACGACAAAAACGTCATTAGATCGAATTGTTACGTTATAACACATCACTGCGTCATAGCCATTGTTAGCATTCTTGTCCGTTGTTGTTTCTCATTGTTACGTCACGGCATATTGATTAAACAAAAATCCGATATTGTTATTGTATCGATTTTAATTCGTTTTCTTTCTGGTGAAAGAAAATGTAATTTAAAATAGTTTTTTTTTTTCAATTGAAAAATAATTAATTTTTCTTCTTTTACTTCAACAAAACATTTGTGAAGGATTACTATAGGCGCTATATCTTGAAATCTTAGATAAAACAGATTGAGGAACAAAGAATTGGAGATTGATTGGAACTGTAAAGAACAGAAATCAGTTTGGAAATAAAAAAAAAAAAAAAACACAACAGACTGATATATCGAAGTATTGTTGCCGAATTGTATAGAAATAAATGCTAGACGAGAAATCCTTACAGTGGATACTCTACACGATCTATAAAAGATAAAACCGAATATCCATAATAATACTGTAAATGTAGACTCATATTGTTATCTAGGTATCAGAAAAATACCTGTCTAGACATAATAATATCCAGATTAATAGATAAATATAGAAATAAATAAAAGCTGATGATTAACAACGAGAAAATTAATTATTATTAAGTACATCCTACTGGCTGTAAACATTGTATCTGGAAAATATCTGCATAAGTCTATCAATATTTATTTTTAAGATCATCAAATTTGTTTAAATTTAATGCAAGGTCATATAAAACACCATTCTGAATACAGAAATTAACCTGATTTTAATTTAAAATAAATAAAAAAAAATAAAAGTAAATACTTTAATTTTAAATAAAATTGCAAATAAAAAAATTGGATAGAGTTTTCACGGATGGTAAATAAACATGACTATTGTTGACAAAATGACCTTTTTTTTTTTTTTTTGTGTGTGTGTGTGTGTGTGTGTGTGTGTGTGTGTG
>WUQG02439176.1:0-13725 GCA_011317285.2 Androctonus mauritanicus
CTGGGACATATTTCCTAATTAATCAGAGATGTCAAGAGAGAGCCCTTTCTGGGCTCCTATTATTGGATCAGAGATGTCAAGAGAGCCCAGAAAGGGCTCTCTCTTGACATCTCTGATCCAATAATAGGACTAAATCTGTAGATTCTGTTCTTCTTTCTGGGATAGTAGATCTACAAATAGGACTCGGTGCTTTCAGCCAGAGTTATACTCTGTTAAGGTGGTTCTAGGATTCTTTAAGGTATTCTTGGTTCCTAATAATACAAAAACAGGCTTAAACAGGTATTACACTGCTTCTTTCCAGTCAAAATAAAAATAAATATTCTATTTTTTGTATTTTTGTGATGTTCTATTAATTTGTACATTTTCACTAAAGTTGATTAAATTTTTAATCAAAAGTGTTTCAGATTACGAGTATTAAAACCTTTTCTACTGCTAAATAGTACTGTGTTTATTTATTTTATTTTTAATATTAAGTCTGCACAATTGATTTTTTCAGTGATTATTTCTATAAAGGAACAGGATCTGGTCAAATTCATCAGCAATGGCAGTAATTCTGTTTGGCCTTCAGATATATCACTTATGGAGATTACACAGATGTATACTCTCTTTGGCATTTATAGTATCATGGATTTGAGATTGGTGCAAATCAATCTCCAGCACTCTAGAATCACCTCTGCCCTTTTGAGTCAATGATTCATGAGGGACTTATTATGGCTTTGTTCTTATTCAAGAGCCTTGGCACTATAAGTGCCAAATATGAGAGCTTACATAAGTCCAACTTATCTAGAGAATGTAAACCAAATAATCTAAACAAGCAAAATTTATTCCTAGTTAAATTTTTGAATTAAACTGCAATTTAATAATTTTTATTAGTTACACTATGGTGTCACCATCTGTTGGACTAATAATTATTTAAATTTGGGATAGGTAGCACCATCTCAAATTAATAATTGAATTTTAATTTTTACTAAATTCTTCAAATTAAAAATAATCCTGATTTTAAAAATTAAACAGAATATTAATATCGGTCTAGCTGATAAATGTTTTGAATTAGTTAGATATGAGCTTCTCAAAATTGAAAGTTGACAGTTTTGAAAATATAATATGTTTTGGGATTAAAACAATAATTTCAGAATGCATGTTTTAAACCTTAAATATTACATTAATAATAAATAATTTACATATATATTTGCTATATAATTTGATGTTTTCTTTATTATTGATGTTGAATGCATCCTCCATCAATGAATATTGATAGATAAAGCAAAAATGGTGCTGTAGAATATCTTCAGGAAATAATCCAAATACAGCAGCATTTTTGAAATAGAGAGACAAGCATTTTACTAAATGACTAAGCAATATTTTCTATAGTTTTTTTTGTGGAAATCTGTATTTTATTGTGTGTTTATGCCCTAATTGCACAACCACACAATAAAAAAAATTAAATGCTATTTTTCTGTCAGAAGTAAAATATGTATTTTATAAATTATAGAAATAATGAAGAATTGATATTCTTATTTATAATATCTATATATAAATTGCTAAGTTGAATTACTTGAATTCTTATAATTTTTTAAAATTTTTGTGTAATTTTTGGATTATTGTTAAGTTTATGATTTTATTTCCAATTATAAAAGAAAATTTTTAATATTTTACCAAAATATGAATTGTATTTGTAAAACAGTTATTTTTTTTATAAAAATTTCCAAATTTTCATAAAATGAAAAAATCAAATACAGGGTGGAGCAGAGAAAATGCATGTTTTTTAAACAGCTAGTACATAGCGAGGAGTGGGGTAATGATCTTGGGCAATCTCTGGCGGACAGCTCAGACAATGCAGTTTCAGTTGCTATGGAACATTGAAACATAGGGCATCGCATGTTTGCTGTCGAGCGGTTTTTTAGAAATGATGATTTTGTGATAGCAGTTCAATGTCCTTTCCATTGAACGTTTAATGTCGAACATCAAGGTGCAGTCCCAGATAGGAACATCTTACTCTGATGGGTTGAGGCATTTAGAAGTACTGATCTGTGATGAAGAAAAAACCACCTGGTCTTTCCCATTCAGTCTGAACTCTGGAAAACGTAGACAGAGTGAGAAGGGCAGTTCTTGCTAATCTGAGACGATCCGCTAGGTGACAGGCTATAGCGCTGGGTATGTCACACCATTCACTTCATCATATCTTACATGATGATCTCAAATTTCACCCATACACAATAATGATCGTCCAGCAGCTAAGTGAAAGGGATTTTGTGCAACGCAAGGAATTTTGCGGCATAATGGACACCATTCTTATGGAAGATGCAGATGTCCTAATAATGATGAGTGACAAATCCCATTTCCATCTGGATGGCTATGTTAATGTACAGAACTGTCGGTACTGGGTGTCGGAGAACATACGTGAACTACACCAAAAACTTCTCCACAGCTCAAAAGTAACAGTATGGTACGGTGTCTCCAAGAAAGGGATTGTTGGTTCTTATTTTTTTGAAGAGAGGGGAACTGCAATTATTGTGACATCACTGCACTACATTGAAATGTTAAACAATTTCCTGCATCTAGAACTGGAACAGCATCAATTAAACATGACAGAAATGTGGTTCCAATAGGATGGTGCCACAGCTCACCCAGCAAGAGCATCCATGTAAGTGGTTCGACAGATGTTTTCTGGACATGTCATTTCACGATTTGGTAATGTTCCTTGGCCCCCATGCTCTCTCGATCTATTGATCTGTGATTTCTTTTTGTGGGGCTACCTGAAATCAAGAGTGTATGTGAACAAACCATTCACAATCGATGACCTGAAAATTTCCATTCTTCAAGAAATTGAAGCTGTGTCGAATGAAATGTTGGAGAAAGCTGTGCAGAGCTTTGAAGAGAGATTCTGAATTTGCGTCCGACAAGAAGGACCTCATCTTACCGATATTATTTTCTGAACCTAATTAATGTATATAGATTTCAAAAATGCAATAAAAATATTATTATTTAATGTAAAACTTTTTTCTATAGATAAAACAGAAGAAGTTATTCAGTAGTGAAAAACATCTGTTTTCTCTGCTCCACCCTATATTTGAATAAAAAGAATCAACAAGCATTATGACATCAACAAGCATTTTCAGTAATATAAACTGAAGTCAGATTTTAAAAATGTTGTACTTTAAAATCTGACTTTAGTTAAATCTAATAATTAGGGTACATACTTAGTATTTTTATATGCTTCCCAAGTGTGGAACATGGCTACTAAACACATCAAGTTATTAATTAATAGTTTTTGGGCCATGTGCCTAAAAAAACTAATAGGCTACATTTAACAAAACAAAATATCCAATGAAAAGATTTTTGCCCTAGTCAAGAAACCCTCACTTTTAATCTGATTCCTTACAGTTATTATAGTTTGGATAGCAATTGATGCACTTAGATTTATCTCATATGGTAACATTGATTTTTTTTTATGATTCACTCGAGCTGGAAGAGAGGTAAGGGATGATCTCATAGCATTCCATCAATATATCAGTGACATTTCCACCTATAACTTAGTCCTTATGACATTTTCACCATGTCACAAGTCAGACAACTATAGAAAGCAACAATTGTAAATATTTTAAATAGCCACAATGAAATTACTTTTTTTTTTCTGTTTATTTGTTTTGATAAATAAAATATGATGATCAGATATATGTTAAACGTGCAAATTCTTTCCTTGGTGGAATGCCAATACTTTCAAAATTATTTAAATTTTTAAAATATATTAAATGTTTAATAACTTTGCTCAAAAATTTTACACCTTTTGACTTCATAAGAAATGATAAATCTTATCATTTGAAAGGTATTTAATATGTTCTCATTACAATTTAATTACTATAATTATATATATATATTTTAAATTTCAGTACCTCCAAGAATAATTACTATTAATAATATACCTGGAGATCATCAAATTGAAATTGTAGAAGGTGCTAAAGTGACTCTTATTTGTGAAGCAAGAGGAAGCAAACCACCTACACAATTAAAATGGTATTGGAAAAATATGGAACCTGTACCAGGTGAATATTAATATAAATTTTTATATAAAACTAAATTTTAATAGTAGAATATAATATTTTGTAAGATTTTTATTTATTAAAATATATTTAAAATTCTATATTTTTATTTAAATTATTTTACTAATTTGTAAAAATAATTTCTAAATATGACTAGTACGTTTATTTATATATTATCAATGTCATTAATTTGTTCCTCCTAAAATAAAACACACTCATTGATTGATTGTATATGCTTTTAATTAGCCCATTAAAATTGTACTTTAAAACTGTAAATGTGCATACACAATTATATTTTTAACCATGTTCAGAATATAAAGAAATTGTTTCACAGCATATATCTCAAGAATTATCCTTTATATAAAAGTGTGGTGAAATTTTCCAAGGATTATAAATT
Organism: Androctonus mauritanicus; assembly: GCA_011317285.2. Lineage (NCBI taxonomy): Eukaryota > Metazoa > Arthropoda > Arachnida > Scorpiones > Buthidae > Androctonus > Androctonus mauritanicus. The sequence goes on from WUQG02439176.1 coordinate 4,438, forward strand.
ATGATAGGCATGTAAGAATTTTTAGATTATTGCCATTTGAATGTATACATTCCACACAACTGCATGCCAATAAAACTTTGAATACAATGAAAATGGCAAAATTTATATATAAAAATTTCATCTGATATGCTTTAAATGTACCTTAAAAATTTCAAAGCAATATATAAATTCTTTTGATCCTGTGACATCTTCAAGTCAATAAATCAAGTGAATGAATTGCATAATTTATTTGCATAACTATTATTAATTTTGTCTCAAAAGGAAATTTTCTGCAAATAATAACAAAATAATACTTAATAATAGTTAAAATCTAAAATAACATATAAATCAATAAATTGTACAAAAATCATTTATTTTATTACAATTTTAAATAACTTTATTATTCTAAAAGTCACTATGTTATGATATAGGCTGATTTATAACAATATTTATTTAAAAAAAGTTAAAAAAATTTTTATTATTTATTTTGTCATTAATTCATTTCACATTCAGAAAATGTGAAATGATTATTTTTCAATTAATTTCAATATCAGATACGCAATTTTGATGATTGTGGGTTTGACTTTCCATTTCCTTCATCTGCAGCAAAAATTCATTTTTTTACAAATTTTTCTTCAATAATACAATTTACACAGATGTGGATATTTTGATAATAAAGATAGATATTATTATTTTGATATCAATTATCAGTTTTTTAAAATATTTTATAAAAGCTATAAAGATATTATATAAAAATATCAATGGTATAATTTCCATAAAATTATCCACCCCATGAAATTTGCATGAATTAATAGATTATAATGTATTGATAATTAATTTTAGTGATATCACTTTTGGTAAAGGAACTACTAGCACATGTGCAATGTGCCACAATGACCTTTGCATTGCATTGCAAGGATCCAAGGGATACATGCCCTCAAATTGAATTGTGTATGTGTAGAATGCTTCCACTACTGATTGATTTTGATCTGATACTGTTGATAGCAGACATTTTTAGATCCAGCAGAGGCTAGATATCACTTGTGATGGGATCAAACAAAAGCTTAAAGAATGGGGTTCAGTAGACTGAATCCACCCAGTCACACCTAAAAAAGCAGAGGTATTAGCTCAGACTTTCTTAAAACACTGGAGATGAGACACCCAGATTCTCCAAGGTAGCAAATAATGCAAGGTAGTGACATCTTTATTATTTGGCCATCTACACTAATTCTCTGTTACTTTTGATGGCATATGATTCACCAGGCATCAACTACTATATAATATGATGATGTGACTTTTTATTATAAAATCTAAATAAAAAATATCAACAAGCACTTTTAATAAGCTAAATTATTTAATCAAAAAATCAAAAATTCTAGGTCTAGCTTTTATAACTATTACAATTCTTAAAGAATGAGGTAGTTTATAATTTTTTGTATTTTTTTTTCTTGCTTTAGTTAAACTCTTAGTAGTATAATTCAAACAGACCATATAGTTAGCCTAAAGCTTTTTTGATTAAATAGTTTAGTTTATTTAAAGTGCTTGTTGGTTCTTTTTATTTATATAAAATGAGTTTCACATTTGCTTTTATATAGGAAACAAAAACATTATATGCTAAAAATAGCCAGACAATCTCAAATACTTTACTTAATAAAGTTAATTTGAAGACAAAAAAGCAGAAATATATTTTTTGATTTTTTTAAATAATTAATTTTTTTTTAAATAATAAATTATTTTATTTAAAAAATTATTTAAATTTTTAGAGCCAACAAAAGAATCTGTTACTGATGATGGTCATAGGAAATTTTCCACCAGTAGTTTGATAACAGTTCATCCAAAGCAAGAAGATGCAGATGCAACATATTTATGTGAAGCTCACCATCCTGCTCTTAGACATGTTTTAAGAACTTCAGTAACTATTAGTATTTTATGTTAGTCTATTTTTTATTTTTTATAATTGAAATAATATAAATTATATATGTATATAAATTTTTTAATTGTTTTTGTTTAGCAAATTTGAAATTAGGAGAGTTTATCCAGATGCATAGTACAAACACTCTTAGCAGGATAAAATTATTTATTAATGTAAATGTTTTTTCAGTCAATCTCCACATTATTTTTATATGCTCATGCCAAGAGAGTAATTTTTAATTAAAGTTAAACCTGACAATAGTAAAATAGAGAATTATGGACCAAACATTAAAAAATTAAAATATTGATATTAAAGAATTTTCAATAAAATCTGAAAAAAATCGTTATTTTTCTGAATTATTTCCTTTCTGATGCACTCATAGTATTTTGGAATGCATGAAAAGCTATCAAGAAAAATATCTATTGTCTAACATTCTGCATTGTACTACTCATGCAATGAAAATATATAACACTATTAGTCCATAATTAATAATTTATAAAAAGTAACTCATTTCTTGGTGGTATGGGATTGGCAAATTTTACATTGTTTTGTGATGGGTGTAAACAAACTTTTAAATTTCTAACTTTATTTACACAGAAAAGCTTTAATAAAATTCTTAATTTTTTAAATACTTCAGAAAAATTATCTAGTTTTGGATTTTTATTTAACAATAAATTCTTAATTAAATTTTAAATAATGATGATGATGATCCCTCACATAGCTATCTTTTTATTTTATTTATATTAATAAATTTTGAAATAAATTCATAAAATAATTGATTGAAATAGTTTAACAAATTGTTATAATTAATATTGCAATAATTATTTGTTGCAATATTTCAAAAATTGCAGGGATCAGTATCATGTTGTATGATATTTGCATAATATATAAAGCAGCAAATTCAATTGTATAATAAAACTATGTCATAATATTAAATTAGAAAAAGGTTTTTTAATTAATTTTTCCCACTTTACAATTTATTTTTCTATTTTTATTAGCAAAATTGGCATCCCCAAATTATAGTATCTCTAAACAATTGCCTAAGTTTGGCTAATTATAGAACCAATATTATTTTCATGTTTTCCTATATTCTTTTCACTTTATCTTTCATTCTGCAGAAAGTTAAAACACTATCCCTGTATTTCTCTTTCACTAAAAATAAAATTTGATTCTATATAATTGTTTATGTTAATAAATGATTTTTCATGTAAGAACTTTGTGTTGCATGCATTTTTCACAAACAAAATAAATTTAAATTTTATAATTTTGTTCTGTTATATAATTTCACTACTCTATCTCACAAATTTGATTATGTTATAAATAGTGCTGAATTTATTTAAAAAACAGCAAATGAAAAACAGAATGAAAAAATACTAATTTAAAAAAACTTTGAAAAATGTTGCTCATAGAAAACTGTTTTTGAGTAGTGGAATTACAATAATGAATTTTCATATATTACTAAAAGAAATAGGATATAAATAATAAATTGATATGCACATTATATATTCAAATCAATAAAATTATTGTTAAACTTAACTTTGTGTTTAGGTAGTATGTATTATAACAAAGTTCTTTTAGACTTTTTTCTTTGTAGATTTGCTTTTTTTATTATTACACTTTTTTATCGCAACAGTTTACACAATACTGGATATCAATATATAAAATTAATCTATAAAATCTTAAAATATAACACAAGTAATCAAGGTTTTAAATATGCATTTTGGCCAATAATGCCCTCTTCAGTCTCAATTCCATGTTCGCTTGTATTCCTTACAAAAATTTATTTTATAGTTCATAAAAATTGCAAATGCCACTTCCTATTAATTATCTTCTTGATAATCTAATACTGAAATCCATTTTACATAACAATAATTCCACTTTTTCTAGAATCTTCTATATAAATTAGTTTTTTAACTTTAAAAACTATCAGAATTGTATAACAATATATCTTTTATCTATTGTAAAGATCCATTTTTACATGATTAAAGATTTATTTCTTTTCATTGGGAGATGTATTCTCCTACTAAATACCCTCTGATGTTTCAACTTGGAAATATAATATTCCACCAAATCTCAGGAATTTTTAAATCATTTTTAGTATTAGTTAATAATTTTCTTCTTTTTATTTCTTTTTTTTTAAATAAAATAAAACTCATAAAATAATCTCTGTGTATACTTTCTTGTTTTAATATCTGTATTAAATTATTATTTATTTCACAGTTATTTTCAATGCAGTGTGTTGATATCCCTGATTTATATTGATTACCTCTTATATATCTTTTATGTTCTTCTATTTTTATTTTTAACTGTCTTTTAGTTTCTCCAACATGAAGACATCTCCAGCAGAAAGAAATAAACTTACAAAGATCCATTTTTACATAATTGAAATAGGTAAAAGATTATATTGTTATGAAATTTTGATAGTCCTTAAAGATAAAGAACATAATTTATATAGAAGTTTCTAGAAAAAGTGGAATTATTGTTGTATAAAATGGATTTCAGTATTAGATTACCAAGAAGATAATTAATAGGAAGTGGCATTTGTAATTTTTATGAATTGTAAAATAAATTTTTGTAAGGAATACAAGCAAACATGGAATTGAGACTGAAGAGGGCATTATTTTCCAAAATGCATATTTAAAACCTTGGTTGCTTGTGTTTATTTTAAGACTATTGCAATAAAAAAGTGTAATAATAAAAAAGGCAAATCTACAAAGAAAAAACCTATTAGAACTTTATTGTCAAACTTATTTTATTGATTCATTATTGTTTACTCAAAAAATAAATTTAAAGTATAAATATTGTGCAAAGGTTCCTTGAATTACAAACATAATTCATTCATAAATTTATAGATTTTAGTCTATTTGAGATTTTCAAAAATTTTTTTAATCTTCTCTATTACCAAATCAAAATTTGTATTATTTTTCTTAGATTAATGATCAGAAATCCAAATACCAGTAATTTTTTTCATTTTCAGTAAAATATTTTGTTCCTAAATATTTAATTGATAGGAGCAATTAATATTGCATTATCATTATATTTTTGTTTATTATTTATAATTATTTTTGCTATTATAGACCAATATTTTATATTCAAGTATGATATCAATTATTTGTTTACTAGTTTTTGAATTAATAAATTAAAATTTTGTTTCTAAAATAAAATCTATTTTCTGCAATTAATTTTTTATTTGACTTTATATGTAGGAACATCAAGATTGTTGCAAAAATAAAATACAAACTTTACAAAAAATTGATTTGAAATCTTTCATTAGGCATGCTTCTTATAGATCAATGCTCTGCAACCTTTTATCTTCTAAGGCACACCAACATTTTTTCGATAAGTTCATGACACACCACAAATAAAAGCTTACAAATTCATAAATTACAATAATACATATGTTTTTATTAGATAAAAAAACACAATAAAATAGCTCTACGTATATAGATATTTATTTTTATTCAAGTATTATACAAAGCAATTTGAATTGAATGCCTACACAAGAACAAAAATATATAGTTGTAGATTATACATTACATGTAAAAAAAATTTTCAATAAAGGCTGTTTTAAAGTTTACAGTATTTAATGTCGAATTTAAAATAATGTTGAGTATTTGCGATATCAAGTTTTCAATTTCCACAATTATCAATCTATGTATTTTTTTGCAATTTGCTTTGGCGAGTTCTTAAAATAGTTTTCTAATTAAAATTATCAATTGATTAATTATTTTTTCATTTTTAATTTGCTGCGTAAAACAGAGGAAGCTCCATAAATTTAATTATTCAATTATTCTTGAAAAAATCATCACTGCATAGTGGTTGCGAAGCACTGCTCTAGAGTAGACATATCAAATAATTTAAATTATATTGCTGATTTTTATGAATTATTAAAATACAAAACCAAAATCAATATAAATTATCATATGTACAAAGTTTCCAAAGATTATTTAAAAATTTATTGTGTCTTTTATAATACTTTTATTTTATATTATTTGCACTAAATAGAACAATATCCAATTTTATTATTTTTTGTATTAGCTGTTTTAAGGGGGCTTTTCTTATTTTACAGTTAGCAAACATATCTATTATTATCGAAAATTTGCAGTTCATTGCTAATTCTATTTCCACACACAAAATCTCCAAGTCGCTCAGTCAATCTTGAGTCATGGTTGATCGTAGGACATTTTTTATCTTTGCTAATTTGCTTTATGATCATTCTGTGCTAGATATTGTAATGGGAATAATGCAAAACAATCTTAAAGTTATTATGGTATTAAGGAAAAGGACTTCCAATTTTAATTTTTTTAGGATGTTTAAAAGTTTTATAGGAGATAGATGTTTTTTAACTATATTTATGGTATATATATATTTAAGATATATCAATTCTTGTCCAATATCTGGGAAAAAACAAAAGTTTTACAAAAATTTTATAGCACTGATATTATATCAGTGCTATAAAATTTTTGTAAAACTTTTGTTTTTTCTTTTATCTCTTCATTCCCTTTTATACAGGAACTGCCAGTTCATCGAGCAATTTGGTAACTAACTAACCTTTCAAAATCACCTAATTCACTGGCGGACTCTGTAGTTATTTTGGAATCAGTACTTTATCCACAAATTATATTTTTATTAAAATAATATTTTAAAATATCTATTTCATATTTAATGTTTATTTATTTTATATTTATTCTAAAATACAATAAAATGCTTAAATTTTTTTACTAAATAATGCACTATTATACAAATTTATGAGATGGAGCATTCCTAAAAGATGTTTATAAATCAAATTTTTATAAGTTTGGACAAAATTATTATTAGTTTTAATAGGATAAATTATAATGAATCCCTGAACTCAAAAATATCTGCTGTTTTTCACTCAAATAAAAAATGCTAAAATACCATTTAATCAAATAAAATGGAAAATTTTTTCATAGTTATGATAATATGACCTAAAAAGAGTTTTCTTATTCTCTAACAAATAGGTCAGCAAGCTGTTTGAAGCATACTAGATAAATTTCTATTTATGTATCTAGGATTGAATCTGATTTCCTTACTTCCATATTTTTTAAACCAAATCCTTTTAAAAAATATCAATCCCAATAATCATCTTTTACCATTTATTAGAAATATAGAGGGCAAATAATTAGTAGTTGAAAAATGAAAGGTATAGAAAAGCATGATAAAGGAAAACATCCTGCTAGAAGTATAGCAGGTTAGTAATGGAAAAGAGAGGGCATTCTTTAAGTTCGTTGTATATCTTGTAAATAAAATAGTTAGTGCTTCCATATCCAGAAGAAACTTTCTATCCTTCACTTTTTGGCCAACCAGAGGATATAATTAATTTGCTTTGAGCCTAGTAATGTCCATTACTTAACTTCTGATGAAAAGTGACATTAAAAGTAGAAAGAAAGAAAAAACATCCCAAATAAAACTTGTTACTTGTTGTTATTCAACAGTTTTTTTATGTATTTTTTGCAAGAAAATTATGAACATTAACAAAAATCAATGATAGTAAATATTTTATAAAGCATGAAATAAATAAAAATATTTTATAGAAATATATAAATTCATTTAAAAAATGTTAATTCATAGCATTCATCAAAAAACTGATATTATGACTTCAGAGATATTTTCACATTGGATGTAATTATTTGGATTTAAATTATAACTAAAAATTCAAAATTATGGATCACTAGAGTTATTTCAGCTTTAGATTGGTTATAATTTAATTATTAATTCTTATCAGATTACTTGATTGATCTAAATTCTTTCAAAAATATTTTATATTTAAATCTAGAATACATCAAATCATTTAATATTTAAAGAAATAAGCAATTTTAATAAATATTTAAATATACATAAATTCAGTTTGGAATTATTTTGTGTGTGAAATAATTCATGTAGTATCTGATGTCATTGTTATTCTTAATATATTCTTTCATGTCAGAAATATATGCATTATTCAACTTGTCAGATTTTTCTCTAAAAGCAGGGTAGAGATTCATAAATAGAAACTACAATTCAAATTATATTTGCTTAATTGAGGTCACACAAACTGAAATAAATCTGTAGAACTCTGAAGGATATATTAATATATGATAAGATTATTTTCATAATATGCAAAGTAAAACAGCTTAAAGAAAATTGGAGAACATTTAATAACATATAATGAACATTACTCATATAATTCTTTCAAACAATATATTTTGCAATAAAATAATCTACATTTGTAATTAAACCAGATGCTTATGATTGATTAAATAATTTCACATCACTATAATTTTATTAGTACAAATGCTTACAGTTATAACTTTTATAGAAGTTTTACTGTATAGATGGATATAAATTAATATTTAGGACAAAGAGTTTGGTCTGATTCTGTTACATATATTAAATGAAGACAGTTTGCAGCTATTTTAAAATATTATAAAAAAATTGATTATATTATAGTGAGCTTATTGGTTACATTTCCAATTTATAAGTTTTCAAATGTGATTTTTTTTCATTAGAAAAGATATTTAATATTATAAATATTTTTCAAAAAGGAAAAAAATAAAATAAAATGCTGTAACTGAAAAATAACAAAATTATTATATAGACTAACAAAAATATTTGACATTATTTAAATGTAAAATAAGAATTACAGTGGTAAATTTTGCTGAAAATATCAATATATGCTGAATCAGTTTCAGTATTAGCCAAAGCTTTTTCATAACTGATGAATACTAAACAAAGTGGAATTTCATATTCGTTCTTTCCACAACTTTTCACAATACAAAAATGTGATCCATATACTATATCCTGCCGGTTCTCTTGGCTATGCTTCATCCAGTGATCTTTTTAATCTATCTGCCAAAGTTTGAGTGGAAACTTTATATAGTACAGATAAAAGACTGACAGACCTGTAATAAGAGATATCCTTTCTTTCCCCTTTCTTGTGCAAAAGAATGTTGTATTCTTCAAATCTTCGTACATCTTTTTATTTTAAATAGTATTAAATAAATCTGTTAGTATGTCTTCTACTTGTTCTCTTCCTTCTTGTAAGATATCTACTGTGATGCCATTTTCTCCTGGTGTCTTCTCTTTTTTCATTTTCTTGATAGCAAGATGAACTTCTTTCAAAATTGGTGGTATCTCACTCTTTGAATTTTGCACCAAACAACTATTATTTATATCTCTATACAAATCAGAATAAAATTCTTCAACATGCTTTAAGATATCCTATCTATAAAGATTTATTTTAATGAAAAGGTAATGAGTGTTATAAGATGAAAACTGTAGGCTAAAAGCAAAATTTTAATAATCATGCCATAATCACAGCACATCAGAAAGAGTGTCACACATTATTCAATTAGGACTTTGAAAGTGTAGGCAGAATCTTTATTTTCCATCTAGTT
>WUQG02439187.1:0-13724 GCA_011317285.2 Androctonus mauritanicus
CGAGAGTTAATTATATTGAATCATAGTATAACAATAAAGTTTTATTCATTTTGTATTTGTATTACATTTTTTAAAAGAATGTTTACTTGAAGTGTGGCCCGGTATAACGTTACGCGTCATCAAAGTGGCCCGTGAAACCATTTTGGGTTGGTCAGGCCTGATCTAGAATTTGAATATATTTAACTGCGCTGTTTCTCCCGCGCCCCATCTCTCCGATTTTATCCTATATAAAATTTTAAATCTCAAAATTTTAATACAAATTCTATATAAATCACATTGTTAAAATTTAATTATAAATTTATTTTTTAATTTTATTTTTCTTGCTAAATTAGCGAAATTCGATGCTTAATAAAAGAAATATTTCCGTTTAAATAATTGACCTATGATTAATAATTATACGATTTTATGAATAGTCCGTATAAATAGCCGAATGAGATGTATTCTTGAATACCTAAAAAAAATATGATCTGTTTATAAAATTTAAGCTTACATCAACTTTAAAAGATTATTTAAAGTATTGCAAAGGTAAATAATAGATTTCAATTGAAAAAAGTATTACATAAAATGGATTAACCCAACTTATCACACGAATTACTAAACTCCGTTTGAATATCCGCAAAGCATATACAATCGTTAATACTAACCAATTGGATAAGACAAAATATAACCATTTTATATATCATCCAATAGGGAGACGGCTAGTGGGCGTATATTATATTAACTCCGCCTAAATCCGACTTACAACGTTAGCAATTTTGTAATCAGCTCAGCGGCACTAGTAAGCTTCTGGGATTAGCAGACTGATGCTACCGGGTTAGTAAATCTTTAATTTAAGTAGTAAAAAAATAGATAATCATCGCATGAATATGTCATTGCATTGCGGATATGGTTTTCCTACGTATCCATGTTGTCTTATGTCGGAAGTGCTTAAGTCGCCAAATTTGAATCGTTGCCAAACATATAATTCTGTCATCTCTCAAACCAGTAGTGATGTTAATAGCAGACCAAGTTTATTTACTATCGATAGCATACTGGGAAGATCTTCTCCACCTGTAATAGCACCTCCTCCTGTTCCTCAACATTCATCTTTCCATTCAGTTTGGAGTCCGGTTTTGCCTCTTCACTTTCATTATCCAACCGCTGATTTTTACGGTGAGTAATAGTTATTATTTACTTATTTAAATATTTAAAAATTGATTATAAGTTCGTAAATTATTCGCTTAAACTTCATTTTTTGTATATAATATTCTCAAGCTAATTTTCGAGCTTTAATATAAAGTTTAGTTTGTTGACATCCCAAAAGTTGATTTAAATCATAATGTAATCAACTTTTCTGTGTTTAAATTTCTTTCTAAAATTTGATACTAACCAGTAAGTAAGAAAGATTATATAAAATTTAAAATAAAAATATAACAATTCCTTAAAGTTATTTTTATAAGTATTTAGAATATAATTAAAAATGTATGCATATACTTTCTAACAATTTTATATTCTAGATTTTTAAGTTTCAATTAAAACTAAACATTCAGTTTAAAATAGAAATTAAACAAAACATAAAAATTATACAAACTAATTATTTCAAGTATGTTTTTGTTTCTAATAGACTACAATTTATCAATTTTGAAAAGGATAATAAATATATTATAACACTGGAAGCATTATATGGTTTCAGATATTGCAAAGTAAAATTTGAATATCGAGACTTGTTTAAGGAATTCTGATAAGTGTTTTCTGTCTAGAAAGATTTTTAAAATGAGAAAACCTAAACAAACGAATTAATAAAGTTTAATAACACTGTTTAGGTTCTCCTCAACCGTTACTGCCACATTACGTGGCATCTCAGTCATCACTGTTAGGAGCAACGGCCCAAGGGCAAAGAAGAAAAAGAAGACACAGAACCATCTTTACTGAAGAACAATTGGAACAGTTAGAAGCTGCCTTTGATAAAACTCATTATCCAGATGTTCTTTTACGAGAAGAATTAGCTCTTCGAGTTGATCTAAAAGAAGAAAGAGTAGAGGTGAGATTTTTTCTGAAACTAGTAATATAATTGCGATAATTCGTGAATGAAAGAAAGTTCAGATTGGGTGAGGATATAATATCGTTACAAATGTAACTATAATCGTTACAAAACTGAACATTATTGAATTGTAGACACCTCGAACTGAAAAAAAACTGTTTGCTTGAACTATAAATTGGTTTTCGTATCTCTATAAACTTGCTTTAGTTTAGTGTTTGAAATGCTAGAATACAAATGCTTGAAATATTAAACTAACGAAACATATAAATTAAAAATATATTTGATTAATATTATTTATATATTCGCTTATCTAATCTCTAGTTAGATATTAGATAAGCGAATAAATTTTTATTTGCAACGATTTAATAAAAGTAATTTTATAGGTGTCTATAATATATTTATACAATATAGTATGGTTTATATATAAAAATATTACTTTAGATATATATTTACAATCGTAAAAATCTTAATTTCCAAAAAAACTCTTAATTATTAGCGTTATCATATACCCGATATGTATAGATCTATACTAAAAAATAAAAAAATAGGCCAATATGCTTTAAATAAATACTGCATATAATCTGTTTTTAATGATAAATAATCCCTTAAAAAAATAGTTAATGTTAGTTTTGAAAATGCTTTTAAAAAATATTTTTAACTAACTATAGATCTCTCAGTCTACAATCTATCAAATTATAAAAATTCCTTATCAATAACTCACATATTTATAATTTTCTTAACTAAGATAATTTATCAATTAAGTCTTATTATATCTAATTATTCCTCCATTTATATCTCAAAGCGGATCTATCAATCTAAACAAAAATGCAATTTCATAGAACTTTTAATGATAAATGCTCAAGAATGCTTAATAATATGAGCATGCTTGCACAACTACCATAACATCATCTTTATCACTTTAAGCTTCCTGCTACGTTAAGTTATACGCATTAAATTTTTTAGTGCTACCATCCCTAAGCTTAAAAAAATGAAGCGAAATAACGTTTTTAAAAAAAAATATTTAAAAAAGGATTTGTATTCCCATGATCTAATTATCTTCAATCTATGGTTGGCGAGCAGACAAAAGACGAATGCGTCAGATTGAACAGTTCAATTTACTCGGAACAGACATGAGAGGACCGTGGCTATTGTGCCCAAGACACTCCCAATTGATAGCGTAACGGTGATGTCCTTCACGTCTTGCACAGAACACTTCACCACTTTTTCTCATTCATGTCTTGTTCCGCTTCTGACGATTGGCCGAGTGTCCTCGTGACGTCAAGAGGTATGGAAGTCATAAGCACATACACTTGAAAATCGTTTTAAATTTACTGCTTACAAATTGACTATAATGTAATATGTGCGAAGATGGAAATGCACTCTTCAATCTGTAGATGATATTTAAATCGCGTTTCTCTCTTTAATCTTATAGAATAGTTGAATGAAATTGTTAGTATGTTAATTGTAACATTCTAAAATTATAAATTTAACAGGTTTGGTTCAAAAATAGAAGAGCAAAATGGAGAAAACAGCAAAGAGAGGAACAAGAACGCCAACGACATCTTCAGGAAGATAATCTTAGAAGAGATTGCGAGGGACACGTGGCGTTATCATGGAACGATGCCACAATAAATAACTGTTTAAGGCTAGAAGATGGAAAATCCAATTCTACATCACAGAAATGATAGATTAACATCGGTTAAAATCTATAAAATGCGCACAACTAACAGAAATTTTTAAAAAGTTTTAAAATCCATTATCAGAGAAACTTAAAAGTTTTCCAAATAATGGTATTCCGTTTTGTATTTGAATTTTAAATAGCAAATAAATGCTATTGATGTGCAATGATTTATCGAGATGTACAGAACGCCTATGCACAATAAAATAGGCTAAGAATAAAAAAAAAAGTTTTTTGTTTCGGATAAGGACCAATACATCTTAGTGAATTATGTTAAATGTAACAATTTACAATTTAATTTTCTTAAAAGTTGAAAATATATTTTTATTCGTTGGAAACTGTACTGTGATAGTATTTTTATGTTTGAACTGTATCTATAGATCATCATTTGTGTCTCTCAAAAATATTTAGAAGTTTAATAAATGTGATAGTATTAAAAATTGTCTGTTTAAATTCTTGCAAAATTCAATATTCTTAAAGGATATATTAAAAAAATTACAATAATAAAATCAATTCAAATCGTTTACCGATACAATTTTTATTTTATTTTATTTTTGCATATATAAAAAAAATTTTGTCACATTGTTGTTTGACAGTAGACACTCGATACCATAGAAGTGCAGCAAACGTGGTGCCACACGACCTTTTATCATGCGATCACTTGTTTCTATCCGATCCAGGGGCTCGTCCATATGAGGCTTCTATATGATAGAACCTTACGAGAAGCCCGTGCAGATCGGATTCTGTACAGCATATCCGGCTAAGTCTGTTCTGATTAAAGTATTGGTAATAGCTGTTTTAGAGATGTGAAGCCACAAATGGTTGATTTTTCCTTCTAAAAGAAATTCAATTACTATATTCTAAGTAATTTCTTGTCTGATTTTTACTTAAAAGTATTATTATTATTGTTCGAGTTACGTATAAATTTTAACGATTTACTTTGCGAATAACTGTTTTATGTTCATTTTTTAACATTTATAATATTTCTATTATAAGTAAATATATTATGCGTGCATCAAGAAATTAAGAATTTTCAACCTTATGAAAAGTCCGTATAGATCGGATTCTGTACAGCATTCGAAGAGAACTATGCATAATAGTTTCTCTCTTTAAAAGATTCAAATTTATCAGAGTTTTCATAATCTTTCTCTTGTAATATTTATAATAAATAATATGAATTGATAAATATTTAGTAGAGTTTAAATTCTCATAACAGCTTATAATTCAGAATATAAAATATATTCATTATTTTTTGAAGTGCTAACTGAGTAAAATGACTGAGGCAAATAACAGAAAATATAGCATACAATATATACTTATAGCCTCAGATGAAAGAAATTTCCAAATCTTTTACAGTTTTTCAAAAAAATTTAATTTGTTTCCAGACAATCAGATCGCTTTACACAGTAATTTATCATTTAGCATTTCACACAATAATTTCACTGATGTCTGAAGTTTAATTTTTTTTTTTTTTTTTGTTGGAAACACGATGTAAAAGTTTTAATAAAACATAGACTAATGTTTAGTACTTCAATCAATACAATCTGTATATATCATAATTTAATTTATCTTTATTTGTAACATTGAATAAAGTGTGTTCTGTTTCGCCATGTCGTAAACACTTAAATTTAGAGTAAAAAAGATATAACTTTATTAATAAGTAATTAGAAAATAATATAAAGCATTTTTAATCCATAAGAAATATACAGTAATAATTATTGTAAATTTAAAGAAATATGCACCTATCTCAATTTAAATTTTTGTTATTCTTTAATATTTTGTTTTTGATTATAATAATATTTAAATGAAATTAAACAATACTAGTAAAAAAGCAGTTTTTCAAACTAATTTTATCATAGAAAAACAATAAATTTCAATTTATTCGTTTCAAAAGAGCATAAAACAAACATTGATGGGTAATATTATAAGATTCCTCTTCTAATGGTATAAATACGATAAAAGGATTAACACTGACTCATCAGATGAAAACGGAACATAGAAAACCTATTTAATGCAAAGATACCGGTAAATTTTCGAGCAAATAACTTATACAGTTGAAAGAGGTTGTTCGGGACCAGACGACCACCCCAATTGATTTTTAGATTTGAATCGCTTAATTTCTTGCTTCTTCGGATGAGTAAAACCGATTTAGAAGCTCGTCTGTATGTAGCTGTAATCGCTTCCGGATTATCAGCCCCTCTTTTCCCTTACTAGAGTGAAGTCTGTTGTTCATTTAGAAGGTTCGTACGTAAAGAAAAGCGCAGATAGGGTGGTGTGCGGTCTGTTTAACACAAAATAACCTTTCACATGGTAATAGGCATCTGCTACGGCCTATAGGTATACGGCACGGGGTAATCTCTGCCTCGGGCTCGACTGTCTGCATTGTACTGCTGTAGAAAGCTGCTTACATCGGCGCTAACCGTGAAATGGCCGAGGCGGATAAGTGCAGCGATTAAACGATTCTTGGACCGACATAACTACGTTTTCAAATACTTGGCAGATTTTATTCTGCTCCTTTTGTCTGCATTTTATGTCTTATTTGTTTATTCACCTGTTTGTTGCTGCTTTTTCTTGTAACAAGAGCAATACGCCTGTAGAAATTTTAGTACTAAGATCGCATTTGTCCTCTTGCAAACTTTCGCTCAGTTTTTTTTTCAACAAATGACAAAAACCAAACTAAAATTTATGTATATTTTTAAATGATAGGCTATATAAGTAATAATGGTGCAACTAATAATAATAATATATGTAATACCAACACAACTAACTTCATTTTATTTTTTGAGTATGCAAATTGATGATAATGCATTGAAATATGTTCTATCTATGTTTAAATAAAGAAAAGTCACAAGAAACTGAGAGTCTAGAAAGAGAATTTGAATTTTCATGTTCAATATAAACTTTTTATAGAGCTGTTTTAAAAAAAATCTGAAGTGATTTTACTATTATTTAATTTAAAATATAATGCTAAAACCGAATTATCCTTAAAAGTCTTATTTCTTAGCAAAATATCGAAATTTTTCATTAAAATAATTTTTTTGAAGCAAGTTGATGTTTTTAGTTTTTTGTTTATAATACTTTCGTATTAAATGGCATATTAATATTTAAATAAACTAAATTATCTTCTTAAATCACACTTCTGTTTGCTTAAAATATAATCTAAGAAATATTTTTTAAAAGAAATCTTTGTTTAATAATTTTTGCCATTTTGGAAATTAGAAAAATATGTGATAAAATTTATAGCATCTTTAATTCAAACTAAGTTTAATACTTAATTAAACTTTAATAAAATATGTCGAAAAATTTCAAAAGATTAGGTAAAATGTTTAATTTCCGTACTGTAAGGAAATGAAATTTTAAACTTTAATGATTTAAAATTATTTCACAATATATCACTAAATAACAATTTATGATTCATTTTATAAATGCAAAATTATTCCGGAATATTCTGCGAAAAACAATTATCACATTATAAGAAGATTATTATCTTATGATAATATTATGATAGAATTACGTCATCATCCGCCATCGATAATCATCGATTCTTTTTATTATCCAATTGGCATTATCAGATGTGCCACTTCAGGCTGACCGCAACAATCCAGACGTTAAATAAAAGAAGCGTCGACAGACGGGGGAACTCCATCCCCAATTGTATGTAGGTGGTCCCAGGGCAGCCCAAGGGCAGTCTGCCCAGTCATGGGGAGCTCGGTTTAAGGAGATTTGTGTCATGTGCATGTGTAAGAGGAGATTACGCTACATGGCAAACGATTTGCTGCAGCCTTTGTACCATTCTGATTTACTCTGAAAGCGGCAACCTTTTCAACAAATATTTTGTAATAAATATCCCATTCAGGTTTTCCTTTTCCGATTTTCTGGTGCAAATATTAATTTTCTGTTCTGAACGGAGATGCGCTTTTAATTCCTTTTAGTTAAACTCTCTCAAAGGACTCTTATAAATTACATATGCTACTCTTAACTCCCTATACACTTCTGTTTATATTCACCATCTCTTAAACACAGCATAATACACAACATAATTATCTTTTAAATCATTGTTTAGAGTGTAAATTAAGGTAGCGGGTACCAGTAGCATTGGCATAAAAGATAAATTAGATTTGGAGGTGTTTCTATCCGGAGGACATTGTTATCTGCTAACCTATGGGGAGTGACACGAATAGAAGTCCTCCCCTGATATAGATTATCTTTCAGCGATCACTTTGGAGCTCATTCGTCCGTGTTGCCACCTGCGGTTAAGTTTTGTGGTCGATTAGTTAACCTAATTAGATATCCCGACCCTTTACAGTGTCTGGACATAAGTATAATACAGTTTTCACTCCATGCGGCATTCTGCGATTTAAGGTGAAGACTATGTCAATACGCTATTCAATGCTCTCCTAATTGTCATCTAAAAGAATCGAGTAAACCTTAAATGCCGTCTAAATTGGATTACGACAAAAATTAGTTAGTGATATTGCTCATTAATATTAAATTCCTGTTTTTTTATTTTTTATTTATTTTTTAATTTTTTTTTGTTATACAATTACATCTAATGAAAGTTATTTATTTCTATTAATAAATTTTATAAACATTTTTATATTGTAATAATTATAAGATTTTTCAACATAGGCCTACGATTAACATCTTGACCTATATTAGTAAGTTTAATGGCTCATTTAAAGCATAGCTCTTTACATATTTATAGAATTCATAAACATTAATTTTTTTTTAATTTTCAATCAGTAAATATTTAAACTAATACGAAATAATTTATATACAAAAAAATATAAAATTTTTCTTTAACTTCTGAAAAATGAAGCGGATATTTTATGAATTTTTCAGTAAAATACTATAAATTTATACTCGTTTATTATATAAATATACAAGTTAATTAATTACTCATTGTTATAAAATATAGAAATGTCTTTATGTATTAAATGGTTTTTGCACGATAATTTTTCTTAGGATGTAATTTATTCGTATAGGCTTATGCCATATACAGCATTTAAATTCGTCTAATGGAAGATATAAATTCGACTATCGACTTCCAACTTATATCACAAATCCTTTTAATTCGTTAAGTCGAGTTTGTAAACAGGTTAAGTCGTATTTATCAGCTTAATATCACTTCCAAGTGGACTGAGATTAATTTTATAATATACCATCTTTGAAAATCGAATTTATTTTAATGTTAGCTTACTAGTAAATATTTTAAGCTTTTTAAAATTTATAAAAGTTTCTATCAATATACTTATAGACTACAAGATATATATTTTTATATTATTTTTTACTGAATTATTTCTTTCTAACAAAATAAAGTCTGTATATTATATTCCATGAATTTTATAAAGCATACAAAATAATAGAGAAGAGAGTTATCGTAATAATTAACATTTTTGATGCTAAATAATTAAAGATTTATTCTTTTTTCTTTTATCCATTTCGGAATTTTCTTTCTTCGAAGCTAAACTGTGTACATTAAAGATATCTGTAATTGAGTTTGGATAACATTTTCATAGAAATTGCTAAGCGGTAGTTATTAATTATATGATAATAGCAAATAAGCATATTTGTTAACAAATCACTCGCCATTTATCTGTACTAGAAATATAAAAAGAATAAAATATAACTATATATGTTTTTCAAAAACAATATACATGAAATTGTGCATTTCCTATATATTATTCTGTGAGTTGATAAACAATAGATATTTTTATGTCGCACGTCATCTAAAAGATGTTCGTTATCATCAAGAAAATAGGATCATGAAATCTGCCTATTTAATTTTTTAAATTAATTAAATTATTTTAAAATAAATTTATCATAAACTTTAAATACTTTTACTAAAGATATAGTAACTTAATTTCGAAATAGAAACAATCATTTTTTAATAAATCAATTATTTATCTCTTACAAATAAGCGAAGGATTATTTTCAGTTTGTTTTATTTTTTATTTTTTCCTTTAGGCTTTTCAAAATGCGTAGAAAACAGTCATATTTTACTGTCAGGAAGAATTTTGTAAATATATTTAGAATTTTTCTTTTGTCAAAGTCTAAATTATCAACGAATTAGGTTAATTTGATTCTATTAAATGATGGTTTCAAATTTTTTTATTATTTTCACTCATATTTCTGAGATGTTATTTATAAGATATTAACAAATATATAGGCTATATATATATGTTCAGTTATGATGTTTAGAATGACGGTTCATTTTAAATTATAAAACAAAACCAGGGTTTAATCAGGATTTTATAGATTTAATAAATTTTAAAAATTACTTTTTGCTAAGTTAGTTGGGATCTTTAGAGATTCTATCCATCTCGATAAAAAAAATAATTTTAAAGTATAAGTTACTAAATCTAGTAAATTTTTTGAAATATATTCGTTAAATTAGCTAAGATCTCTAAACCAACTTGGAAAATATATTTCATAAAATTCTGTGCTTTGCCAACTTGGCAAAAATATTTTTATGACGTTTCGAAACTTATCTATAATACCATATAAGTTTTATATATATATTCTATTAATTATGTGAACTATGTTAGATTATTTGAGAGTTTAACGCCATTAAATTTGTATGAAGAGTATGAAGAGCGAACAGGTAGGAACCGATCATGGACTGAGATGACTGGATGTGCTGACAAATGTGAATCGATAAGCCATGCCGCATCCTTCCTGTAGGATTTGATATTAGATAATATCCTTTTTTTTATGCAAAATTTTTAATTCAACGGAAAAGTTATGCTTTAATTTTTTCTATATTACATAAATTAATGAATTAACATAATGATTCAAAAATTATTGTGATTCAAAAATCAATTATGTCCTATTTATTGATGAGTCCTGATTTATTTTCAATCTTATAATAGTTATATATTTATTTAATGAAATACATGATGTGTGATGGAACACATACTATCTTGGTAATGAGCAAGGAAATTGGTAACAAGTCATTTGAAATCGTGATTTTAATCTGGATTATAATTAGTTTGAATGGACATAGAATCTTCCTATGTTCGAAAGTGCACTCTAATTTTCAAATAGATAGCTAGATTGGTTGTGTGGAAACGATTCGGCTTTTCATTCATAGGACCTTTCGAATTTGGGTCCTATCCCTTGGAAAATTTATTCAAAACATTTATCAGGAATCAGGACCGGCTCAATGAAGCTAATCTCTACGGTTTGGACAATTCATCCGCGGGTATAAGCGACCTGAGATAAGAGTTAAATTCTCTCTGACACTCCTGTCACTGTCATTAATAGACTGGAAAGCTACTGACAAAAATAAATATTCAAATATAGATGCAATCTTTACCTTTGTAACCTAAATCTATTTGCTGAAATAAAGTGATCAGAACCTCATTTTAGTGAACAATTATGCTTATATATATGGAGAAAGACCTTCAGTGACTTTCACATCCTTCAGATGTAAACTGTATGAAAGAGACTTGTTACTAACAAGTAAGATACTTTGGGTAGATAAGTAGAAATTTTCTTCAATAATCCTGCTCAAATTTTATCAGCTTAGGTTTATTCTTATCAGCAAATTAAATTTTTGGCCTGAAAATAATTGATTACTTAATTGACAGCAATAATTTATTTCATCACATATTGTATTTAAATTAAAAAACAAATCTCAATGTCAAGAAAATCTTATTGATAATTTTACTATATTCAAAATTTATGTTTTATTTTTGATTCTGTTGAATAAATAAGACTTTTCAATTATTATGTTTCGTTTACTGAGAAATATTCAATGGTTTGAAATTCAAATTTCAAATTAATTAATGCTATATAATAAACACATTATATGACATTAATTAATTTTTAATTTGTTTAAATATGTAAGAAATAATTTAAGATATTTTAGATTATGATGTTAAGAAAATAAACCTGTATACAGTATTTCATATTTGACTTTATCATAAAATAATACTGCATTACTATACTTTTT
Organism: Androctonus mauritanicus; assembly: GCA_011317285.2. Classification (NCBI taxonomy): domain Eukaryota; kingdom Metazoa; phylum Arthropoda; class Arachnida; order Scorpiones; family Buthidae; genus Androctonus; species Androctonus mauritanicus. The sequence goes on from WUQG02439187.1 coordinate 11,656, forward strand.
ATGGGCCAATGAAAAATAAAGAGTGTTGTAGTTGTAAAACCATTAAATAAAAAAGCCTCTAAAGATATAATGAAAGACGTTTTTTATAACACTCGATAGATAGAGAATATAAAATATTTATTTTATAAAAAAAAATGACCTTTCATATCATTTTCAGCCTACTTTTGGAAAGATCGTTAAACTTACTTCTATATTGGTCTGTTGTCTATCACTCCACTAATAACGTTTCAACTACTCTAATTAATATATTTTCATGAAATTCGTAGTGATGTTATGCTATTAAAGATAACCTCGTCACTATATCATTTATCTTTCTACCTTGAATCACTTAAAAATGGCGGAATTAAAGTTCTGAAATAAGGTAAATGCCCCAGTAATCGACATGTTAAGGAACAATCTTGTATTCAAAGAACCGTCAAATCATATTTGTTATACGTATTTGTAAATACAAGTGTTTAATGACATCAGCATTCATCGACTAAATAGAGGAATCATTGAAATTTAATGATGTTTTGTCAGATTTAATAAAAATGTGCAAATAAGAAGAAAATTCGTTATGTACCAGTTATCGACAGTTCAGAGTTTTTAATGCACTACTGATCGATAACTTGTGTCTCCGTAATCGTCAGGATGGGAATCACAGGGTTATCACGGATCCAGAATCGGTTCACTCAAAATCTAAATATTTTGACAAAGTCAGAAAGTGTCGATTACTAGGACGCTGTCGATTACTGCGGCGTTTACCTTACATTCTTAATGTATCTTGAATTATTTATTAGATTTTTATAGCATTAATAAAGTTGTTAACTTATTAAAGACGATTGCGATTATACATCGATCACTCCTTTCACTTCAGTTATTTTAAAATAGCGGACATTTAAAATTTCAAGATTCTCTCTAATAACTTTTGAGCCATTTGATTGATTTCTAAGAAATTCAATAAAATTAAACTCAAATTTGAAATAAGATTAATTAATATAATTATCTAAAAATAGCTAATGTTCAAAATTCTATTTCGTCATAATAATTACAGAACTATTTTTTTTTGAATAATTATATTCATTATATATATCAATTATGTCATTGAATATGCTTTTATAACAATAAAAGCATATTGAATCATTCCAAATACAGAACTTTTTCAGTAAGTAGGTAATTATTTTCGAACCTGTTTGCCTTTTCCGCAGACAATGCTGCCCATTGCTCAATTGATAGAACTAAACCGTACTTTATTTCATTTAATTAATCTATAATGCAAATAATATTTATATAAATAAATAGAATTAACTAGTGAAATTAATTTATATTTTTACATTATATTAATATTTTTGATTTTATTGACTATTGATTCCTCAATTCAAGATGATACATAAGAAATTCGAATGAGGTATTGACTAGAAAGTAATGCTTAAAACGAAAAATAACTAGATTTTCCATAATAAAATTCTGACAGAATAAATTTTAATGTCCAAAATCATTCTCTACATACCCTCTACCATAATAAGATGTGGATAAATAAAAACAATGATTTTAATGATAAATTTATATTTCGTAAAAAGTAAGATTTCCATGCGTGCAACAGATCATTATGGTTATTAATTATTGTTATATGGAAAAACATAAAAAATATAGAAATGATATGTTATTTTTTTTTTTTTTTAAATAAGTTAACATAAAAGATGTATCTACAAGTTTTTGCGATTCAAATCTCTCTCTCCAAGATTTGATAAATAACATTGGAAAAACACGTTATTTTTCGTTTAATTAATTCGGCGAATGCTTAAAATCTTTCTATGTCATAATAATGAATACACTGCTCATATATGAGTGTATATATATATATAAGGTAAATCCGGGATAAATGGCCATACGGGTTAGATGACCAATCGCTGCCATTTTTTTATTAGCTGCAGGATGGCAACACTGGCCCGACAAGTGAGAGTGAAATATTGAAAGAGAAAGTTGGTGGCTACGAGTGCTAAAAAAACAACGTCTCGTAAATATATAACACTGTTTTATATTTCCACTCCCTAAAAATTTTTTCTCCATTCAGTAAACTTCATTGGTAT